>APFE031255044.1:0-19947 GCA_000404065.3 Pinus taeda | reverse complement strand
AAATTTTCAAAAATTTAGCAGGGTACGCAGGTGCAGAGTTCACCCAGGTGCGGGTACGCTCTGTGCACAAAGCCACAGTGCATACAGGTACGCACTATGATACAAGTGCAGACTCTGGACTTCAACCAAAGTAATGAAAAAGAAAAAACAAAGCTAAATCCACTAAGTCTACCAAAGCCACACACAACAAGCCAAAAACAGAAAAAAAAAAAAGGCAAGTTTCTCAAGTCAAAGAAAAACGAGGAAAACAATCAAGTCCCCAGTGGAGTCGCCATTTTGTTCACGCGGAATGAGTCGATTTTGCAGGACAATCAGGACAGACCTTCCTAGAATCTAATGAAGACCTAATGACAAACAAACCAACCAAACACTATCTTTCTCTAAATGTGCTTTATAAATACTGGCAAACAAGTGTGTTTAAGGGCCTACCTCATGTCCAACGCAAGTTCGGAAATGCCTTCACTCCTTTGATCCAAGTAAGTTCCTTTCTCGCAAACCTGCAAGCACAAACAAGGCAAACGATTAAATAGCACCTGAATATCCAATATTATAGAACATATTTAACATGAAAGTCAAGGAGTCCATGAAACAAATAACATGAGATACTTGTTGAGAAAAATGAGCTTGATTGTATTAATTCAAAAGAGAAGAACCTTACAACCTTTTCCTTGACTCTGTACAAGCTCCTCCCAGGGTCCAACAAGAAGTCTCCTCTACTTTGACAAGCTTCACTCACTCCCTAATGAAGCCAAAAAGGTATGTGATCTCTCCTCTTAAGCTCAAATAGGAAGTCTTGATTTCACTAGCATTTACCCTCAAAAGTTCATCTTTTTAACCTCCCTGGCCACTGACCCAATGTCTCAATTTATAGTGCAACGGAGATCAGTTACCAGCTCCTTCTTCAAAGGGATAACTCCTCTCAACAAGGGATTAGTTCCTCCTATTATGGGATGCATGAACCACTTGGAGCGAACAATCCACGTAACAAATGCTTCTAGAAAACTCTAGACTTAACCCAAGATGATTTTTTTAAGATAAAAATTGTGCCTTTTTACTTTCACAGGGGTATGCACTCTCCCCTTCACATACAGAGCGTATAAATACGCAGATATCCTGAACAAAAGGTGCGGGCCTGCAGGCAAAAGTGAGAGAAAGTGTGGAACCAGAGTTACATTTCTTTTTTGATGTCTTTCTCTCATTTCTAAAGCTTGTTTTGAAGAGCTGAGGTTTGAGACTTGCTTAGGAAATTGGTATAGGTGGTGATAGACCCATACTGACTGCAAATAATCAAGGTGAAGATATTTTTGTGTAACAGTTCCCCCAATTCCGGTCCATTAATTCTTTCTTGGTGACATATTTTCCCAAATCTTGCCCATAAATCGCATCTTAAATGCCTGTCGCCCACTCCATTTTGCCTCAAATCACACATCCCATCGTGAATAGTGACCTCAACGGTCACTTTTTGGGAAATCCGCACGGCAGTGCAGCCCTCCCTGCACGGACGCGAACCCTGTGACACTCTGCTTCTGTGCGCATCCCCAATATTGCGCAGTGCCCGGGAAAAATAGTTTATAGTCTCGCGCTTCGTTTCAACTACCTAGAGCACTAAGATTGTCCTTCCCATGGCTAGTTATGTGGTTGCATCACCCGTGTGGGGCTCCATCCCATCCTCCATCATGGTTCGCAGAGAATCCCCACCTTCCATTGTTGTGGTCGGCATCACGCACTTTACTACTTGCAATGCACTACCCTGCTCACTATGCTTGGAGATATGCAGTCCAAGCTAGGGCAGCAGACTAACCAATTCAAAACAATAGTGCTCAAACTTGTCAGTATGATCATACGCACCTTGCCTTACCATCCTAGGTTCTTCGATGAAAAATGCTTCCTTTATCTCGTCCTCCAGCTTCTTGACCTCTACATCCATCATAACACTTTTCTTCATTAATTGTACCCTCTCTTTTTCAAATTCGTGGAGTCTAAAATTTCCCCATCGGATTTCTTCCTCAAGCCCTATGTGTTATGTTTCTCGTGGCTCTATGATTCCTTCGTTCTGAGATTTTTGGACCATCATATCTATGGATGATACTATGCGAGGACTAGGCTTCGCATGCTCCATAGGGATTACAAGCCCTGCTTCATATTTCAGCTTCGGAAGTGTCGGCGCAGTCAGGGTTTTGCACATGGTCCTATAAGCCCATAGAACCACTGGTACGCGCAGGTCCCAGTCAGTGCGTCTCACATGGTGGACCATGTTCAGCACTTCGCACACCTTGTCAAAGGCTCCCCCATGGATAATCTTTGTCGTGCTTTGTCTTATCATACTTCGTCATTCGCGCCCTCATCTTGCCCACTCCTGCTTGTTGTTCCTATTTACTATCGTGAGGACGGTGCGTTTGTATAGGTTGCGTACCATATGCCTATAGCCATCTGGAGAGGTGGGCGCGCAAGCTATTTCATCCATCATACCTAGCTTCCATTTGCATCTGATGCTTTCCAAACACTATAAGAATCACCCTTCTACATTCGTGCCAGTCCTCAAAACTTCTTTGATGTGTACCCCACCATCTTGTGGGTGTAGCGCGCAGTGCCCATTTAAGAGCATCAAACCACTGTTGTTGTGGCACCAAACTCGACTACTTTCTTCCTTGGTTATAGAATTGACTCCACCATGCACACTGAACTGCAGGGATCTGCGCACTCAACTACGGGCTACTAGGCCTCTGCACACTCAATTACAGAGCCTTCTCCTACTCTACGACCCAAAGACACACTTTACACTTGCGACTCAATCACTTAGACTTATTTTTCCTTCATTAGTTATCTTTTACACTTAGAGCCTCGCTCTATTTATACAATCCCATGGTCTACAGACCATAGGTAGGCCGACCTTATATTACAAGACTAGGGCGTACAACCTTCTGACTCTATCGTACTTCCACGCCCGCAATTCGCGGGGCTTTACAACATCATTTGGTCAAAACATGGGCTTTGATCCCCAAAACATGCCTCGACGGGATTCCATGCCCAACACGTCCCCAACACAAACATCATGACTCCCCCTCGAGTCACTCAGTCAGTGTGACGATCTTGGTGTGAAGTTCCTCCAAGTGTCCTTGAACTGTGCTGATGTCGGCGGCGCATTGGACCGCTTCTTGCTGAATCTATTGCATCCGTTGTTCTGAGACCTCCATGTCTGGGATGCTTCTCTACAATAACGTGTGCATCCCCTATATGTGCATGAGATTTCCTTCAATGTTTGTCGTGATAGTGAAAGCCTCATCGATCCACGATTGGACGCGCGCTTTGAGAACTGCCTCCTTATGTTGCGCTGCATCCACTTGCTCATTTAGTGCCTTATCTTGTTGCATCCTCACAAGTCGTTTAGTGAGGACTATTTTCTGTGCAGTTCCTTGGACACTGTCATATTGCAGTTGGAGTTCTTTTGCCTCTGTCTCCAGGCGCTGGATGTTGGGATCCTCCTATAGAGTTGTAAGGTCCTCAAGTGCATCCTCCAACAAAGTGGTACAGTATTGCACTGCACCTCCAATTTCTCCCAATCTCACTAAGATAGTGCTAGTGTGCTATTCTTGGGCCTCTGGGGAGTGGAAGCTTGTGCCTTTAACGACAGCTCGGAAATATGAAGATTTAGCTCCAGCTGAACCTTGGTCATTTCTTCTCTAGCATCATGGACTTCGATTGCCAACCTGTGGATCCACACCTCTACTGGTAGATCTACTGGGATGGCTAGCTCCGAGATGTGTCGGCAAGCATCATCTACCACCTACATCAACTGTTGATTCTGTGACACCAATTTTTCGCACTGAAAGCTGAGTTGTTCCATATTTATCTTTTGCTTGCTGAGAAATTGGATCGCGCGGTTCTCCCTAGCGCACAACTCTGTCATTATCCCATCCTGTAGTGGATACAATGTCTCACATGGAAGGGCAGCCAGATTAAGGCCAAGGCCTTTCATCATGTTGACCGAAAATATATCAATCTCGTTGGCTACTATTAAGGCCCCTTCCAGTAACACTATTGTGTTTTCCATCCATGCACGTAGCATCTACTCTGTTGCCGAGGATCCTGCTGCGAGGTGGGTGGAAAGGGTACCCACCTGAGGGGGACGCACCTGTAACTCTTATAGATACACTTTGAGGTCCCCCAACACATTTTTGTGCTCATGCATAAAATCCTAAAGCGCCTCATTTGTGACATCGCAAACTGTCTCGTTGATGTGATTGATGTCACCTTCAGTTAAGGTGATTGGGTCAATGGCCAACTTCGAGGCATTGATCTTCTTCCTCGGTCTTGCTTTCTCTGCCATGTGTGGGTGCTTCAGCTGTGTGGACATGGTCCCTAGGTCCATGCTCCCTTCTATTGTTTCTACTTCTTCTGCCTCCTTCCCTTGCGAGGACGTCACTTGGCCCTCATACTCCTTCGCGGTTGCTAGCTCTACTGCCTGTTCTGCTGCTGTTGCTTCTACGGCCTTCTTCTGCTTGGTGGCTTTCTGTGTCGCTTCACGCGCTACCCTTACCTCAACTACTGTTATTTCCTTCTACATTTTCTTGGCCAATTGTGTGACGTGCAGCTTGGCATCGTCCTTCTTCTTTTGTACTTCCACCTTCTCAAGTTTTGCTAGATCTGGGTTGTGCCATTCTAGAGGCCATGTCTCCAAGATAGTAAAAATGGCATCGTCAGTGGCTACAAAAGGTATCTTTGTCTACTGCTTCGTCGGATCCCTACGCACCTTGATAAAAATGTTGTGCATATCATCTTTAAAGTCTGCAAAACTTTGCAGACTATTGTACACTGTGGGTGACAGGCACAGCTTCTGGTTGATCCACATTTGTATGTTCATCTCCATGAGCACCTAGAATATTTGGGTGTCATGTATCCATTTTGTGTCCTTTGTGGCCTAGAGTGAAGCATACTTCACAGCCTCCAGTAATTCTCTGTCAATGTTGGGGAATTGACTATCCTCCGACAGTTCCCCCGCTACGAGCACTATGGATAACAACAACCACGCATAGTGGAAGGTTTTACCCTACTCCTGGGCTTTGCGACAATCTTTCAAAAATTCCTCGTAGAGGAATTCAGACCCTGGTTGTGAGGTCCTTTCCTTTGGCCATGGTTGTGATGTCTTTTCCTTTGTAGGGGAGTTGAGAAATGCGGTGAATTAGGTCTGTCGTGATGGGGATAGGCTCCTCCATCCATAGATACCCATCATGCACTAGGCAGGGCAGTTGCCTGATGAAAAAAATTGTGATGGGCACATGGTAGAAATGCAGTACCCATTATAAGTGCAGCAACCCAGCCTTTTCCACATTGCATAACCAATTTCGCAATTCTAACATTGTCACCACCCCATAAGTGTTCTGCTTCATAAGGTTCCCAGTCTCCAAGTGAGGGAACTTCCTGCGGTCAACAAGGTCCCAATCTTCAAACTTCATGGTTGGCATGCAGCTCAGGTGCGTGCCTTCAAACATAATGTCATCTAGGAGGAGCAAGGTCTGGAGTGAACTCTTGGTTTCGTCTAGGTCCTTTGGTACTTTGGTCTTCCCTTTCCATGAAGGGACATATGCAGACAGTTTTGTTGTAGAGCGTGTAGGTTGAATATCCTCCTCCATGCCTTCACCTTCCACCTTTGTGATGATCAGGGCCTGCAAATCTTCTTCTTCCTCATCTGTTTCTATTGTTACAACATTCTCCTTTTCTGCCATCAATAGTTTGCTAGGCAACTGGTTCATTGGGGACACACGTACTGGAGCCATTTCCTATTTGTTCTTCTTGGTTCTTGGTGTACGCGGTGATTTGCAGATCTCTACCACAACCTTGGCACCTTCTGGAACATCCTCCACCAATGGGGTCTGAACGATCTCGCTGGCGGTTACCTCTTCAATTCCCAAACCATCCTTAGTTGTGGTCATTGTATCTAGGTTGTATTCTGTCACTCACAAACTCAGTGGCTCAATTATCACTTGGTTCTCAATGCTCAATGCTCTTCTCATTCGCTCAATTCTCAAATGACCAAGTGTTGTTTTTTGGGTAGCCCTTTGTGTTTAATAGCGCCTTTTAAATTCAAATTTGACCGTTCCCCTCAATTCTGGTCCATTAATGCTTTCTTGGTGACTAATTTTCCCAAATCTTGCCCATAAATCACGTCTTAAATGCTTTTCGCCCACTCCATTTGTCCTCAAGTCGCACATCCCATCATGAATAGTGACCTCAACGATTACTTTTTGGCCAATTTGCGCTGTAGCATAGCCCTCCGTGTACAGACATGGAAGGCTGTGCTTCTATGCACATTCCCAATATCACACAGCTTCCGCGCAGAATAGTTTATAGTCTCGCACTTCCTTTCAATTTCCTGGAGTGCTAAGACTATCCTTCCCATGGCTAGTTAGGTGGTCGCACTACCCATGTGGGGCTCCATCCCGTCCTCCATCATGGTTCATGGAGAATCCCGACATTTCATTGTTATGGTCGGCCTCGCCCACTTTACTACTTGCAATGCACTACCCTGCTCACTACGTTTGGCGATATGTGGTCCAAGCCAAGGCAGTAGACTAACCAATTCATGGCAATAGTGCTCAAACTTGTCAGTATGATCGTATGCACCTTGTCTTACCATCCTAGGTTCTTCAACAAAAAATGCTTCCTTTATCTTTTCCTCCAGCTTCTTGACCTCCATGTCCATCATAGCACTTTTCTTCCTTAGTCGTACCCTTTATTTTTCAAGTTCGCGAAGTCTAAATTTTCCCCATAAAATTTCTTCCTCAAGTCCTATGTGTTCTTCTTCTTGCAGCTGTGTGAATCCTTCATTCAAGGCTTCACGGACCATCATATCTATGGGTACTGCTATGCACAAACTAAGCTTCGCATGCTCCATACAAATTACAGCCCCTACTTCATACTTCAGTTTCGGAAGTGATCGTGCGGTTGGGGTTTTGCACATGGTCCTATAAGCCCATAGAACCGTTGGTATGCGCAAGTCCCAGTCAGTGCGTCTCACATGTTGGACCATGTTCAGCACTTCGCACACCTTTTCAAATGCTTCCCCCCGGATAATATTTTGCGCGCTTGGTCTTATCATACTTCATCATTCACACCCTCGTCTTGCCCACTCCTGCTTGTTGTTCCTGTTTACTATCTTGAGGATGGTGTGTGTTTGTGCAAGTTGCGTACCATATGCCTATACCCATCTGGAGGGGTGGGCATGAAGTTTGTTTCACCCATCATACCCAGATTCCATCCACATCTGAGGCTTTCCAAATTGTATAAGCATCACCCTTCTGTATTCATGCAAGTCCCCAAAACTTCTTTGATGCGTACCCCACCATCTTGTAGGTGTAGTGCACAGTGCCCATTTCAGAGCATCAAACCACTGTTGTTCCAGCACCTCCCTTTCAAATTTTTTCAGGAAATCATCCACCTCGCTCAACCTGTCATAAAGAGGTAGATCTCTTACCTTTGTTTCCATGCAGCACAGTGATCTTACCATCATGTTGCAATTGAGCATGGTTACCTCGTGTAACCGGTTCTGCCATCGTTCTATTTCCTCATCTGAATCTACGATGCAGGAGCTTTCGAGCTCCCACGAAATCCTGCCATCTGCTGTAGGATTCACCCAGTCCTGCTCCTGAGTGGTTATCTTGTAGATACAGTCTAGATCATCATCACTCTGGTCGTCATGCACTGGCTCTGTGTAGCGCGATCCTTCCACAAGGTCTAAAGGTACCACTATGCGTAGTGACTTTTTCTCAAAAATCATCTTATGCTTCTTCAGATTTATCACTCCATTCATGTCAGTGGCCCAATATATTCCTAGTAGCATGGGATAGGGATTGTTGTCATCGACAATCTCTATCACTTTGAAATCTGCAAGCGGGCTCGCACCTTTGATATCTACTGTTATTCCCTGCAATCTTCCTATCAGTAAGATCTTTTACTGGTTCGCCATTCGCAATTGAATAGGAGACCATTGCAACGTGGTTCCACCCATGCACTCCCACGTCTGCTTTGGCAGTATGTTGGTGTCCGATCCTAAATCCATAATCGCTTGATCCATTTCATATTCCCCGATTTTCATAGTCAATCTCATCTCCCTTCTTATTCGCGTTGTGTGCTTCCCAAGCTTCTAGACTACACACGGCTCCCTTGATCTAACACATCTATTGATGAGTTTTTGCAGTCCCTTCACAGCCTTGATGTCACGCAGTAGCTTCATGCATGTCCCTAGAACAATAGTAAGCATTGGTGGTTCTATCTTCGGTTCTAGTTTGTCTTTACTACCTAAAGTGGAGGACTCCGTGAAGCTCTTCTTAGCTTCCATGAATGTCTACTTTGTGTGCTCCAAATCGAACTCTGGCTCATTTGTTGGAGCCTTGCGAACCCAAGCACTCTCTTTGGGTTGCTTGCCCTTGTCATCTCCTATCGTGATACCACTTCAGAGCATGATGTTTACATTTGAGTCCTCTTCGCATGGCTCAAACCTCATCATTTGCAGGTTTTGTGTCAGGGGGGGCTGGAGTGTTCCTTTATTGCGCAAGCTCACTATCAGTGTGGGGCAGTCCTCCGTCTCATGATCAAACTGGGTATAATATAAACATGATGCTCTTGTAGGATTTGTACAGTCATGGGCATAATTCCCTGGCCCTCTGAAATTGTAACAAATCAATTGTCTACAACCCCTTCCTGGTCCCATTCACCTCGATCTCGTCTGCACCCCTGAAACCTAGTGCATGCCATCCCTGCATTTTGATCGAGGGCTCACATTTCGGACTGAACTCTGTAGGTAGGGGTCATATCCATCATCAATACATAACTTCTATAGGTGCACTCATCATGGCTTACTGATCTACACAAGTTACAGAACAACTATTGGGATGTCTGCGTATACTTCTGTAACAGGTGGCAGTTATCTGTATCATGCTTTCCTCCTATCTAACAAATCACGCACCATAATGCAGGTGCCATGCTCAATTCTACTTGTGCCTCTGGTATTAATGGCATCAGCCCTCCTCCCACCAAATAATTCATGAAGACTGGACAATGGTCCTTGTCATGTCCCTACCCTTTGCACTTTATGCACCATACCTCCTCACGTGCCTCTGGGCAAGTTGTCCTGTCCTGTTTCAAACTCTGCATCTCCAGGCACAAGTTTTTCAGCTGCACATGGATCTGTTGGACTCCCAGGCTAGGATCTTGTATTGGGGTCTCATGTAATATCATTGCAATCTCCAAAGCTTTGGCCTGGATGGATAACTTCTATTGTGACAGTGTCATCCTTAGATGCGGTGTTAGTGATGCTACAAACCATGCGTGGTGTTGCCCATCTGTCAAGGTCATGTTAGCTTCATGAATCATACCCTTCAGTCTCTAATCCATCTCCTAGGGGGTCTCACCTAGAAGCATCCTGATTTCATTAAACCTGATAATCGACTGTGTCACTGATTTTGGCCTGCTAAATTCCCTGTTCAACGCAGCTTGGATATATGTGATCCCTGCGTTTGGATTTTCATTAGAATGCTTAATGTACCATGTTAGTGCGTGATCCTGCAACGTGCTTACCAGTGTTGCCTTCTTTATTTTTTCATTTGTGACTCCTTGTGATTCCCATATAGCCTTTACCACAAACCAAAATTGGTCCAGATCTTCGTTCTCTACTCCTTTGAACACTGGCAACTTTATTGCGCTTGCCATATTGAACTGTGGTGGTGGCAAAGGCGGTGTGGGCAGAGATGGGGGTGAAGATGGTGAAACTGGTGGTGGTGTAGGTGGGGGTGGTATGCACAGAATTCATTGCCTTATCAGACTGATCGCACTTCTTGGTGAAACTTTCGCGAGCGCTTTCTCGCTTTCTTCCCGAGGTTAAATCAAGGGGCTAGTTTCTATCTCTATGCTACCTTTGTTTCTATAGATCCTCCCACTTTGCATAGTCCCAAACATCAATTTATTTGCATAACCCTCTTTTCACACAGTAGAATTTTAATCCAAGAGTTCAAATATTTAATGTACTTACCTCGTGGTCCTTTGAGGAAGCATCGTTTTGCCTCACTGTAGCTGACTAAAGTATCTACCGTGAACTCGGTGATAAACCCTCCTATAATAGAAGAAGAAAAAGAACCTTATTAGAGCATAAGCAAAGAATCTATAAAGTGGTGTCCATAGTTGGTGGTGAGAGGAGAGAGCTTGACTACGATACCCAACAAGGAGACGCACAATAGGGGGCCAAAAAGGTAGGTCGTACAACTCAGAGGGGAAATATGCAAAGAAAATTTCGTGAATTTCTGTATATAAGTAGCACTCTAACCATTGTTCCTTCGATACTCATGGATTCCTGTTTTCCTGTGCTGCGAACTCGTGAATCTTTCTGTCCAACCAATCTTCAATTTCTTTCTTGGTTGGATTCCAGTGAAACAACATCAGACATCTCTTATGCAGACCACAGTGCCAACAATGGAACCATTCGTTGGCTTGTTGAGGCTTGACCCAGGTTCAAAGGTGATTTAGCCAAACAAATCCTGGTACTACTGGCCCTTTTGGTAATAGTCTGCGAAGTGCAAACTAAGGTCTCACCCAAAGTAGTATGGGAGGGTGATAGAACCAGGTTTCCACACCCTGGATATGTCTGATGAGTCCAAGGGGTCCGCAGTTTGACCCTGCGTGCACATCGCTACGCGCACTTACCTATACCTCGTAGCCTGAGATTCTACCTTCGCGCAACCCTACTCGGTGGCCAAATGCTGCTATTACCCAAGTCATTACTAGAATTCCACTGTTAGTTGATTAACTTAGCCTACTTGTGTGCGTTAAGTATACTTAGCAATATTAATCATTCATACAGGTGTGCGGAGTAAATAAACAATATATTTGCAATTTATATCAAAACATGTAATAACCCAAGAACAGATACATAGAATTAAGATAAAACTCCTCTTTATTACTTTCTTCCTCAGTTACAGACTCGACTCCACCCTGCGCACTTAGCTGCAGGGATCTGTGCACTCAGCTGCAGACTATTAGCCCTCTGCGCACTCAGCTGCATAGCCTTCTCCTACTCTACGACCCAAAGACACACTTTACACTTACGACTCAATCACTTAGACTTATTTTTCCTTCATTAGTTATCTTTTACACTTAGAGCCTCACTCTATTTATACAATTGACATTACATTACAATACTACGGCAGACAACCCTGTGACTCTATCATACTTCCACGCACTCAATTTGCTGGGCTTTACAACATCATTTGGTCAAAACATGGGCTTTGAGCCCCAAAAATTGCCTCAGGGAGATTATATTCCCAACAATAAATGTCCTCATGGTGACCCTAAGAAATAACCTTTGTATATTTGGAGAAGACAGGGATTCAAATGTAGAAGAGCAATGATAAGGGGGATCGGGAGATATGGAAGAAATAAAGAACTAGCTTAAGAAATAACTCGGAAAAGATAAACCCATCTCAAGTGATATGAATTAATCATAATCCCTATTTAAAATACAAGAAAAAGTTGATATCAAGTCATATCATGGTGATATTCATGCTCTGAAGTTGAATCAGTGGTTGTAACTACTTGAATTTTATTTGAGCATCCATCAAATTGAGGAAGGACATAGGATTTCATTTTCCAACTAAAATTGGAGCGATATGCACTAACTTGATGGGAGATACACACAAAGACCCTGAGGTTGGAGCGAGAGCCTCTAGTGGCTAAGTGGGAGGAATTCAAAACCCTTATTAAGTCACAGTTTTACCCTAATGGGTACACAAAGGACCAGTGGATCTAGTGGCACTACTTCAGGCAAAATCTGGGCCAAAGTGTATGGGAGTACACCACATAGTTCAGAAAGATGGCCATGATGTTGGGTACCTCCCAAAATAACCCAGATGTACTCCTCAAGTATTTAGGGGGTCAAAATCGCCATCTGTGAGAGAATGTGATGTTGTTCAAGCTCAAATCAATGTACCATGCTTATGTACAGGAAAAGTGTTGCACAATAATTTTTCACTGTCTCCCTGTCAGTCTTCCTGCTGTGTCTTGAGACCCAATTAATCATGCTCATGCTCTCTAATATTGCCAAATGACCCACTTTGCCAAAGTTCTTCTATCATCGCGACTGTTGTAAAAATAAACGCGTTGATGAGCGCTCCAAAACAGACCCAATGCGCTGGCAGCGCGGAAGAACACGTGATTCCCGCACTGGTCAAATTTCGTGTGACAGAGCGTCTGTTACTTATATATGATCGCGCTAATATGACTTTCTTTGTTATTCAGCAGCGATGTCAGCGCTCCAGTGCAGTTATGTACCCGCGATGATCCAGTTTGGGCGAGTTTGTTCTAACAGCCGGCCTTCCAGATGACTCCAGACCTGGTTGTTGGCCTTGTAAATGTCACCCTCCCTTCTCTGGCATGTCTGTTTCGTCATTTGAGCCACATTCCTTGGAGATAAGCTCATCCTCCCACCATTCATGGAGACTCCTTCTCCTATTTAAGCCTCCACCATTTCCATGAGCTGCTAGTTTGGAATTGATTGTGTTTAGAGCATTGCTGATAGTGTGAGCTTGATAGGCAGCTGGTGTGATAAGTGTGGGATTGCTAGAGTGCATAAGGAAGGTTGTGAAGTGTTTCCATCTTGTGTAAACTTGTGTGAGAGATAGTTTTATCTTGGGATATCTACCTTCTAAGGTGAATGCTTGAGGGACTTGCTGGCTGGACCCAACCAAAGGAGGATCTGACGTCAGAACTTGGTTGTATTCTCTTTTGTTTTATCAATAATAATAGACGACTATCATTATGGTTCCACTCATGTATCTTTATTATGATGTTTGAGTTGTATCTTTTCTGACTGATACATAGTTGCATTTCCCAGATTTTATGCTTGTATTTGTTTTGTTCTTTGCATGTGCAGGCGTATGTTCACGGAGATTGTGAGGATTGCGACCAGCTGAAGCGAAAGAACGGAAGCGAATACCCTTCTACGAATATAAGTGTTGGATTCGAGGTAGGCTCTCATCTTGGCCTTTATTTTGCAATTAGGAACCTACGTGTTAGCATTGTTTGATTGTTGCTAGACCTCAGTTAGGCTAGAGGGATTGCCTTCGTCCGCAGAGGCGATTTACCTTCACAACAATTTGGCGACTCCGCTGGGGAATTTTACCTTGTTGTTTGAATTGTAAGATTTAGACAGAGCTTCAAGCATGGCCAGTAAGCCTTCAAAATTCTATTTCTCTACATTAGCGAAGTATATCAAAGCCATTTCAATCAATCTCCAGTTTGGTTTACAAACCAAACAGCTTGGAGCTAGCTTTTGTCCTTCTCTTGTTCATTTTTTACTTGAGTTTGATTTTTTCTCTCTTTTCAAAATTTGGGGATTATTTCTCTGCTTTTTGGGTTTCCTGGTTCGGTCTGGGAAGTGCCTTGATTGTTTAAAGAGTGATTGCCCTGGTTTGGGAGTTTTTGGCTTCATTGTGGTCATTTTTTAGCTTCATCGCGGTTTATTATAAAACAGTCGCGCTGCCATCGCATAGCCCTTTTTTTGATTTCCTGATCATCGCATTAATACACAAAACAGTCGCGACGGATCTGAAAATCGAACCATCGCGGTTAAGTCGTGTGCTTCCGCGCTGACATCACATTGTTGCTACACGTAGTTTCTTATCAACGCACTGTTGTTGTGTTCCACCCGCGTTGATTCCTGTAAGATTGAATTTCTTCAATTCTACCTCCTTAGCCTGTTGGTCTTACTATCCCCTACCTTTTTCACTTGGTTTAAGACTTGATTTTCATTGTCTGAAGATTGAAGCACTTTCTTGGGAGTCTTGTTGAAGTGAATCTTGCTTTTTGCTTTGTGACCTAGTTTTATTGTTCCAAGTTTGTTGGATCAGCTTTGCTTGGTTACTCGTTTGCAAAGGTTCGTTTACTGCTTGCTATTGGTTTGATTTAGCCTTCCTCTTTGCTTGCTTTTGCTTGGTTGTTTAAGCGATTGTTGTTGAACCAATATTGACATTGTTTCGATTTCTTTTCACTACCCGGGCACAGATCACAGTTGTTTGGGGTCAACCGGATTTTTCCACATTTGTTTGTTATTGTTTCTCAGAGATTATTTAATGCACTTTGCCATCAACAAAAGAAAAGTCTCTTTTGCTTCATATTAGTTAATGAGAATTAGAAGCTTTTCATTTTGACTAGTTGATTAGTAATCTTAAAGAAAAGTTTAGTGATTTCCATTAGCTGCATTAGGGAAGCTATTTGTTGTTTTGTGATCATTTCGTTTGTGTGAAAGCCCTTTTACTCTCTTGTAATTAGCATTCATTGAATGGAATGACATATTTTGGCATATAGAGTGCATTTAGGGATTTTGAGAAATTACATACGGTAGGACCTGAAAACCAAAACGTAACTCAAGATCAGCTTTAAAATAAATCGAATAAACTTAAAAACGCATTGGAACATAACGCTCACATTCTAGAGGTCTAGGCTAGAGACGTGCTTATCTTAGTCACTTTTGTTCTTACATTAAGGTTGGGTGATTCCTCCTTGTGTGATTCAACTGTGGTCTACTACGGACTTGTGCTCCCACGTATTGTCGAGTATATATGGGGAGACTCCACTAGGTTATCATCCTTGATCCACAGGAAGCCGTGTCTACCGCCTTACAGCCCGTAACACACCGAACACAGCATTCGGGAAGATTGACTGTCATACGGAAAGTCCTTGGCTTTCATATGATCGCTAAGGTGTATATGCAGTTTTACGATTGTCTGGTAAACCCCTTGCCTAGTTTCTCCAGAGCAGTCACTTTTTTATCCTTTTCGGACTTCTTAAAAGAAAAGGCTCTATTGAGCACTTGTCACTTCAGGCTCGCTAAATATTCGAAGGTGACGAGAGTCATCTTTTGTCCTTTTCTCGACTCTTAAAACATGAAAAGGTCAAGTTGTGTCCTAATGTTTTAAAATTTATTCGACCATGATTACATTTACCTTGTTAGATCTTGTTTGCGCTAGTTTTGAGTAGGGTCTTTTATCGTTAGTTTGTCTAGGATTTTTGTTTGATTCGATCATCCGGGTGGATCCATCGATCCCGTATTGCGTCCTGAGTGACCAAGGGTCTCCTTCTTCTGCTGCTCCTGAGACACCGGTTTGTGGTGACACTTTCCCTGTTATTCCGAGTGTCCAACCGTTGAACTCTCGTGCTCCAGAGGATGAACTTTACGACTTGTTTTGGAACCCTATTTGGGAGCCCTCTGAAGAGGATTTTCCCTCTACTCCTGTTGGTGTTTCATCCCCGATGGCTTCTTCCAACATGGAAGACACATCTCCTGTATCGAGTGGAACGCCCGTTATGTCGAGTATTGAGACTCCCATCCCAACCACATCCCCGGTTATCTCTACGCCCTACATTGTTACACCTCTCGGTATCACAGAGCCAGCGCGCTATAGATCTCTACGGGATGCTATGGGCTCTGCGAGTTCCTCTTCTATGTGGGATAATAACATTGTTCCCACTATGGGACCTTTTGTTTCCCAGGTTCACCATACTGTTGTCACATCTGTTCCAACCAATCCGACCATTTGTGTCACATCATCGACTCCAATTGCTAGTGTCGTTACGGCATCTTCCATCGTAACTATTTTTGCCAGCCCATCCCGAGGCCCGATACGTAGTGGTCAATCGGCACATGCTATTAGGGTTGTCCATCCTGAAAGCAGTGCCCCGCCTTCTTCTGATGCCATTTCAGCAGGGGGGGCATATTCTCAGTACTTGCATGCTATCCAAAATCCAGGCGGGCAAGGCCTTTATTATGATCCTGTCAATCATTATTTGTATACCTCCTTGCGAGCCCAACCCACTGTAGAAGGTACCATTCCGTTGAATGTGGCTTGGGGTACCACTGGCTACAGTGGTGGACAATTCCGTCCGGGTCAAGGGCAGCTATCTCAGGGACCATCATACCAAGGTCAGCCATCCTACATGCAGCCTAATTATGGGTAGTAGTATTATGGCCAAGCCTATCCAGGGCAACCTAGAGGCCCACAAGGACAACCCTATCAGGGACAACCTTCGGCCTCTGTTGGTCCATATTATACATATCTTGGGCAACCTTCTAGAAACCCGGGACAACCTTACGCGCAGCAAGGACAACCAGGAAACCAACAAGGCTATCCTTCTGGGCAACCCTCTGGAAACCCGGGACAACCTTACGCACAGCAAGGACAACCTAGAAACCAGCAAGGTTAATCTTCTGGGCAAGGTGGCTAGCCTTATGCGCAGCAAGGCCAGCCCACTGCTCATCCTAGTCAACCATCTAGTCTACAAGGACAACCTTCGGTTGCGCAAGGACAACCAAACCCCCAGCAAGTTCAACCTTCTGGGCAAGTAGGTTCGTCTCATGTCCAACCAGGACAACCTTTCAACCAGATGGCCCAACCTCAGTCTTCGAAAGGATATCTCTCTGGGGCGGCTCAACTGGGCATGCAGATGGTCCTTGCTTCTTAAGCTCAACCCGGTTACCAACCCCAGAATCAAACGGGTCTCCAGCCACAAGGTGGGTACCAATCCCAACCTTCTTATCAGATGTCACCTGGTTCCGAGGCTCAATATGGAGCCCAGCAACCATATGGATACCAGCAACCCCAGGGGCCAAATCAATTCGCCCCGTATCAAAATTACCAACAGCCTCAGGTCACCCCTTATCAAAATTATCAGTAACCCAATGTTGCTCCTGCAAGACAGTATGGTAACCAATGGGGCGCTGGGGGGTAGAACCAGAATCAACCATCCGGTTATGGATATAACCCTTATGGACAAAGTTCCTATGAACAAGGTCCTTTTGGACCTGGTCCGTCCAGACAAGGTCAATGGGGGCAGCCAGCAACTGGAAGGAGCTCTAGCCGTACCTCATATCCGCATATGTCCTTCAACCCGCAGCTACCATTTCTAGTGACGTTGGAACTGCCCGATGTGTCGAAGTTAACAAATGATCCTATTTTGCATAATCCACAATGGCCACCAGTTCCAACTAAGATACCCGGCGACTGTCCCAAATTCGATGGCAAAGCTGGAGAGGATCCTCAAGCCCATGTAATGACTTATCACCTATGGTGTTTGTCTAATTCATGGCTTGATGATTCGATTCGACTTCGCTTGTTCCAAAGGACTCTCACCGGCTCCGCTGCTAAATGGTACATTGAATTGACCCATGCATCTTTTCAATATTTTAATTCATTGGCTATGGAATTCCTCACTCATTTTTAGTTACCCATTCGGTACGAGACAAGGACCCATCTCTTTACGTCTCTCAAGCAGGATACGGCTACGCACATCTCTGATCATATACATGAATGGAGAAGGCATCGCCGGTTGATCAAGTTTTGGGTTCCTGATCAACTCCTCACCGATTGGTTAACAACTTCCTTTGTCCCTAAGATTGCACGAGACATTGCTATGCGAGCCTATGTGACTGAAGAGCAAGCGATCGCGTGTGCTCAGTACCTTGACTTAGTTTAATCTCAGTCAGGTACTTTGTATGAGTATTTTCCTGATGCCCCGAGACCCGGTACATCCAAGGCTCCACCAAAGCCATCTGTTGATGGAGTTATTGGCTCTGTGAATCCGTCGTCCAAAAAATCATCCTCGAACCCTGGGAAGCAAAAGTCGGATGCTTCTAACGAAAACACTTCTCAGGGTGGTTCAAATTCTGGAAGTACCTCCGAGGTTAACGCCGTCCAGTCCACCACGGCGAGTAAGGCCTCGGAAGGAAAGAAAAAGGGGAAAGCAAAGAATAAATCTGAACAACCTAAATAGGATTCCTCCAAACCTCCATCCGAGGAAGGAGGTAAGCGCAAACCCAAATATCCTTGTCTCATCTGTGAGGAGTATCACTATACTAAAGACTCCCTAAGGCGGTCCGAAGTTAGTCATTTGTTGAAAGGCGCTCCTGGGATTCCTGCGGTTCTTAAAGAACCTTTCCCCTCTCAACAGACTCAAATGGTGGCTGATCCATCTTCTTCTCCCTTTGGTTCCCAAGTCTTCATGGCTGGATCCATTTCCATTCATGTAACGACTCGAAAAAAGGAGTATCTGTCGTCCGCTGGGAAGGAGCTCGAGGTTCCCTCAAGTGCTCCTTCGTCCAGTTCTGGTATGCTCCACATCGAGAGACCAACTACTGAGACGACCATCTGACCCCCTACCAAAGGAGTACTCACGAGATCATCTTACAACCCAAATGCTCGTACTGCTCAGCACTACAGCATAGTTGAGGACTTAGCGCAGGCTCCGTCGGCCATGTCCGCCTTAGAAGTTCTCCAAAGCTACCCCCCTCAGAGGAAGTCCCTGCTATCGGCCATCAGTGGCATCGACCCGACAGATTCAAATCTGATTACCTTTGATCTCAAGAGCCATGTCCCAAGGCTGCCTCATCATATCGCTTTTCTTATACAAGTCATCATCAATTCAAAAACGATCCATCATATAGTTATTGATGAAGGCACGTCAACTTGCATAATGCCTATTGCTTGTTGGAAAGTGATCGGGTCTCCAACTCTGAGCCAGTCTCCTACGACAGTGGAAGCCTTCGATGGGAGAGAATCTTGTCCTTATGATATTCTTCAACAATTACCGATCACTTTAGAAGGAAAAACAGTTGAAGTAGAAGTTGAGGTCGTTGACGCGAATCTTACTTACAACCTCCTTCTGGGCCGAAGTTGGACGTATGCCATGCGTGTCGTGGCTTCGTCCCTCTTCTGTGTCATCCGTTTTCCTCACCAAGGGAAAATTGTCACGGTAGACCAGCTCTCCTTATCCGCTTCCTCTTCTGAAGGGAATGTGCCTTTCGTGGAGCATACCTCCATCCCTTTTGAGAGTGTGGGAGCTGGGATCTTCAAAGATCCCGCCCTTATGGGTGTTTTCTCACTCCCACCTCCCAACCTCACCTCCATCAATATGATTTCGGTTCATTCTGATCCCTGGGTCCTTCCCCCCATCGATCAAATCGAATCATGGGGCGAGGAGATGTCGTTGAGTCCTGCCAAGCTCAACTACATCAAAATCATTTCTATATCGGCTCCTCTTGCTGAACCCGCTTCTTTAAGCGGAGCTCTTGACTCATACAATTATTCCCCCTGGCTTGGAGAATGTTCCTCCTCAAATCCATTAAATGAAATATTTCCTTCTGATGAAGCCATCATAGAGACCATGTCTCTCGAGGAACCTTCGTGGTTCAATCTTCACCACCGTTCCTCATTTCTCCCTACCCTTCGGGAAACGTTGGCTTGCCTCGAGCGGTTTGCTCCGTGTCTCCCTTCACAACCTCTTCAGACGCCCATTCAGATCCATCAAGTATCGTCTAAAGGGAATTTTGGGAACATTACGCAAACCCAACCTATCGACATCTCTGTCAAATCGAGGATTGTCGAGAACATCTATATAGGAGTCACTTGCACTCCTGAGGAGATTCAAATCTATATAGCACTTTTTTGTGAGTTCCGTGACATCTTTGCATGGTCTTATGAAGAGATGCCCGACATTGATCCAAACATTTTAGTGCATGAGATACCTACGTATCCAGGAGCCAAACCTATTCGTCAGCATTTACGCCCTGTGCACCCCCGCAAGGCCGCAACTATCAAAGCAGAAGTTGAAAAACTTCTTAAAGCTGGTTTCATTTACCCTATCCCACTCACAGATTGGGTCTCTAACATTGTCCGTGTGGATAAAAAGTAGGGGACTATTCGTGTCTGTGTCGATTATTGCGATATTAACTGAACCTGCCCGAAAGATAACTACCCCACACCTTCCATTGACCAACTCATTGATGAGTGTGCTAGGAGTGAAATATATTCATTTATGGATGGCTTTTCTGGCTACAACCAGATTAATATTGCGCCCGTTGATCAACACAAGATGGCCTTTATCTGTCCGTGGGGTACTTTCGCTTACAAG
>APFE031255039.1:26561-61916 GCA_000404065.3 Pinus taeda | reverse complement strand
ACAACAATAGTGACATATTAGGAACAACCAGTTATCTTTGTTTAATGATAATGAACTTTAATTTTTCCAAACGTTGAAAATAATAGAGTTCACGAAATCATCTAATAGTAAAATATTTCAAAGGGTCCCACATAAAATAGATTAAGAAATATGAGTCTCTAAACGTAAGTACTCAAAGAATACTAGAGTAAAAGTTATAAATAAAAATTTGGGAAAAATTGTTTTAAAACTACCTCATATTTTAATAGAACATAGAGATAGGAGTTTTTGATAAAGCATATATCCATTTTATGATTGTCTTTTACATCGCTTCGCTACAAGTGAGATTGAACAGTAACTCGACAAAGTTGTCTTTTATGCCATACAAGCCTAGTCCTACTGCTAACGAGTGTTCATAGCCCCGACTGGTTTACTTGTATTTCTCATGCTTCCTTTTTAATCACTCTTTTGATAAGCGTGTTTGTAAGCTTTTAATTTATGATGTATTTGAGTGAAAGACGTGGGATGATAATAAAGATTTATGTTTAATGGACATAATACTTTCATAATGTTTGCTCCAAATTCATTCCCTAGAGCTATAAATCAAAGGCTTTTATGTGGAGGGGTGGGATGGATTCATTGTGTTAAAATCAAATCAATTGTTTCCTTGAAAAAGTAAACTCATTCACCTAAAAAAGATGTGTGTTCCTCCATGAAAAATATTTATAGCAAGAGGAATTATGGTTCCATAAGGATATGCCTTAAATAATGATAATTGAAATTCCCTGATATAAGCAGAGTTAAAATTCCCCCCTGGATGTCAACCATTGTTGAACAAGAAAGGTCCTTTCACATATATCATGACAGAGTCACCAAAATCAAAACAAATTGAAAACAAAAGGAAAAGAATTCCTAAGCTAAAGTAAGGAAAGAAATTAGTAATCAAAACTAAAAAATGAAGAAGGTGAAAGGTGAAAGAAAAACCCAAATTTTTAAAAGATAAACTGCAACAAGAAGGTTTATACCAATGTCTCAATGACATAGAGTAAAAGAAAATAATCATGTGAATGTTCCTTCATTTGTTGAGATTTAGATAAATTTGATCTTGCAGAGTTATAAGTGTTTTGGCTTTTGATAGTAGTGATGATAAAATTCAATAACAACAAAAAATTTCTATTTGGTGTGAATTGTTTAGTTTGAAAGCATCATCTTAACCATTTTCTAACAAAAGAAATGTTTAAAGAAACAAATTAAAGGTTCAGAAACTTCGTTGTGTAGTTCATTCGATGAGTGTCATTACTGAACAAGGTAGAGTAAATTCCAAATGTGATCTGGTGGAGGCGTGAGAAGTTTTATGAGGAGTTGCAAAATAGAGTTTTATATTAGAAAAAATTAAAAAACAAAACTCAAACCAAAACTAAGTAAATGAAAGTGGTGACATGGAACATTTGGAGAATTGAATTTAATATTAGCTGAGAGGTATCATTTTCCCCAAAAAAAGAAAACTTCTTTCTTTAATTAGAATTAAAAGGATGAAGAAGTTGAATTATTGACCCACAATAATCACTTATTAAATATAAACTAAAACAAGCAACAAGATAGAAGAAAACAATCTTTCATGTTCCAGGAATCTGAAATAAACTAAATTTATTAGAGATGAGAATATAAATATGCTCTTTAATAAATCATGGTGATAAATTCTCTTTTTCATTTATTTATGTTGAGTTTGTATTAGCCCCATTATATTGAAGTTGATTCAAAATTGAAAATAATATCAATCATATATACAAAGATGATTTAAATATTTAAATGGTAAGTATGGGGTAAATATCAAAATTCAAATAAAAAAGAATTCCAAATGAATTAATCATGATCTATTTTCTTTACATGTTCCAAATTTTCTAGGAATTGCTACATTACAAGAATGGATGTTCAAGAGTGCCTTAAAATATTTTATACAATATCTTATCGAAAATTTTGCATCACAAGTTTTGTGCCATGCATAATTTTCAAATGGATGGATTTATCTTTGTTGATATGCGATCAAATGTTGCGATAGAAAAATTTCAATATGGGCATATTCTATGTGAAAATGTGATATCGCAATCGCTATGTGAATATATGCGATGCGATAGAGTGATCCTAATATCGAGGAATGAAAGATAGGAGTTGTTAAAAGGACATGTCGATATTGTTTTGCAATTGCAGGGATGCGATGGATGATGTGACAAATTGGTGGGACCATCTTATATGTGTGATATAAAAATTGCGATATAAAATATTTGCGAGAAGTTATATTGTGGATCTTGTATCGCAGGTTCCCTATCAGGAATTCTTGTGACAAATGTTGTGATATGGATGATGCGATATGGATGGTGCAATATCATGAAATTTTTTATCGAAGATCAGAGGGGATGGAACTATCGCGTGATTGGAGATATTTGATGCATTCATATTTGAAAAGTTTTAATATGCGATGAAGAATGAATGAGATATTTTTTTAAACTAGATTTAAATATTATATCGGGTCTAGGATATCAAAATTTTAAAACATGTGCTTCAACCAAAATTGTGAGTTATGAATGAATGCGATATCGTTCAAAAATGAATTTAAATGTGGTATCAGGTCCGAGATTGTGTGGAGCAATACTTCAATTGATGCTTTATATGAAATGTCCCTAAATTGGAACTCTTTGATAATGCTACACAATAATCTGTCGAGATTGGGATGTTTTAAAGTATCCAATTTACATTGAAGTTCCCAACAAAATTTTTCCTTTTTAATACAAAATCCATTCAATAATTTAATTAACCATTGGATTATTTAATTGGAGGAAGATGTTATTGCAACTTTACTATAAGGAAATTTGTGATAATGTAATGATCCAATATGAATGTTCTGATAATGTACTTGAACGTCTAAATGCAATTTTAATGAAATATATAAGAAATATTAATGAATCCTCAAATTCTGACAAAAGAACTAATACTTCCCTGAGTATGTTGCAGATTTAAAATAGTTTCCTACTTGTTTCGAGTCTCCAAAATCAAAGCAATGAAGACTTGCAAAAATAAATAGAACATAAATAGGCAATAAATCATGAAAAAGAAAATCAACTAATAGATGAAGATGAACCTTTTAAAATGCATACTTGGAGGAAAATTGACTGTAAATTTTACCTCATGAATCTTCAATTTCTCCCATGTACCTTTCAAAATTCCCACATGTTCAAGGTCATCTATTTGTTTAACGTAAAACTCTAAGTAATGAGCTTCCATATTACATCCACCTCCAATTTATATCAGAAGACAAAGTGGTGAACTAAGCTCTTTCGGAAATATTTATGAATCCATAATTGTCAAGTTGTAGAAAATTCTTGGAATTTATTCATATCTATGATCAATGTGATGTTTTTTTTAAAACAAGACAATTAAGGACTTCACAAATATGCATGATTTGATTATTCAAGAGCTTCTAAAATGTTTTAAGCCTCTTTTCTGAAAATTAAAGGGAATGCCTAGAAGAAGTCAGATTCATTAATTTCTTTATTGAAAATATGAAATAATGAAATAGGTGCTAACAGAAAAGAAATATAATCTAAACTAATATATTCCTACTTCTAACTTAATTAAGGAAACATGACTAGAAATAGTCATACTTCCAATGTAACCACTTTCTCATTCTAATTCTTGCATGTATGTACAAATCAATCATAAAATTAAAAATAAAAATAAAATTAAACTAAGGAAAATAAATCTTAAAGAATAATGTATAGTTATTTCTAATATATTATTTACAATTACTTTCTCTTGAAATGCCAATTCCAACTAAATTTCAATTGGATCATAGAAATCTAGATGGATTTCCACTATTGATTGGGAGATGTTCGAAAGGGAAGATGATAGGCCAGATTGTGAGAATGAGCTTTTAGATACTATGGCCTACATAAATTTGTTAGTGTTATCTACAATTGTTAAACTATTAACACTCTTCTCTGAAGGAAAAAATTCCAAAAAAAATTCAAAAGGGCCTATGAAAAATGGATGAAAATCTTTTAGATATAGTGGAAGATTATTAATTGAATTAAATTGTTGGTCATATTGTGAAAATACACTCCCTCTTGATCAGTTGAAATTGGAAGAGAAATAGCCCTTGATGTTCACTATTAAAATCTGAAACTTCATTTTCACATTTAGACATCACATCAATTGAGTGTTCAATAGTGAGTTGCTCAATATGCCAGTACAAGTTATCTAAAAGTGGAAAATTAAAAATAGAAAACAAATTTGAATATAAACAAAATAAGTAAAGGAAGAATAATAAAATCAAATCATAGCTTACACTAGTATTACAAATATTGTTGCAACATAATTGGGATCGAGTTAAAACAATTTCCTTTTCACAAGACTTGGTCAGAATAATAGAATTTGAATGATTGTTAATACCAACTTGTTAATTAGAAAGAGAATCATGACTATGAATAGGATTGGGAGTTTGATCATCATATAAATCATATATTGGGGTTTCTTGAATGCTAAAATCATGAGTATGATTAATCGTTTGAAAATGAGAATTGTTTGAAACAATTTCGGAATTAGAGTGTTCTTTCTTATTACATGTAATCCGACTTTGATCTTGAGGATTCAATTGGGAATGAGACGAATCAATATCCTCAATTTCAAAGTAACTATCATAAGTGACCTCATAACATTCATTAGAATTCCCTTCGATTTCATCCAATGCATCAAAACAACAAGGAATATGAAGCACATGTTTATTAATGACAGAGGAATGATCAATAATTAATTCTCTATTTTGATAAAAAATAATTGGAAATTCATTAAGATCGTCCTCTCTGTGTTTTGAAATATCACTGATGTTAAGTGGGGATAAATTGCTATTAGCAAAAATATCAGGATAAAGGGAAAAATGAGAATCAGAAGCAATGGATTTAAAAATGTCTCTATTTGAGAACTCTTGTGCATTTTTTCATTGTAAGTTTCATATTTGAGATAATTCATTTGTGTACTTGTGCTTTCTTAAAGAATATTGCTTTAATGCCTTGAATTTTGCATTTTCTCGTCATACAAGAGTTCAGAATTTTGTACAACAGATTGCGCGTTATTGGGAATTTTAATCGTTGCTTATACTTGTCGATTTATGTTCTAATCTTCTGAATCTGATGTACACTCATTTTCATATTTTGAAGTAGTATCTTCTTCAATATTATTTCTAGTATCTTCTTGCATTTGAATAGTAAAATTTTTCAAGCTTTGTGAACATGTGAAGGTGCATCTTGATCACTATCAATACTGTAAGAAGTGTGCACTAAATGAAGAAATTGATTGTACATAATAGAGGCCAATTCATCATCATTTGTTTGCATCTTCATATTGGAATTCTCAATTGTGTTAATGTAATTAGAAGGAGTTTGATCAAAGCTTGAAATAATTTCACATGGATTACGAATGGGAGGAAGAGAGCAAATATGCTCATAGCAATCTAATAATTCTTCTTCCATAGTTTTTTCTTCAATTTTAAATTTCAAATGATTTAAACAAAACCTTATGGTAAAACCAATCAAAGATTCATTTTCAAATCTTTCTAAATCTTAAAAATCATCGCATACATGTTCATAGTTATAGTTGTCAAATTTACGAAGGAACATTGTTACAAATTGATTCCAGCTGTGAATTGAGGCAACTAGAAACGATTGACACCAACTTCTGGCTTTTGTCAAGAATGTAAGAGTAAATATCTTGCATAAAATTCCTTCATCAATTCCTTGAAAATCATATTTTGAAATTTTTTGAATAAATTGAAAGGCATGATTAAAAGGAGAATAATTTCTCTTACCATTAAACTTTACCCAAGAAAAGAGTCTTACCATTTCAGGTGGAGTATTGAAAGATGCTCATCGACGGATACAACTCGAAATTGGAATTTTGAGAGGAGCCATTGTAATAAAAATAAGATGTTAGAATACAAAAACTCCAATAGACAACAGGTTTTAGGCCATCCTTCTAGCGCCAAAATGTTGAACCCTGGAAATTCACTACAATAACATGAGGGATGCCCACCCAATCTGGACCCTAAATCAGCTTCGTTTCCTTATGACAGGTTCAAATAGGTCCAGTTACCTTATCTCAATCTCAAAAATGTCTTACAATATGAATTTCATCCACCAATGGAAAAGAGACATCAGATCAACCCTCTTGTTGATGAGGTAAGAAGGTGATCCTTAAGCCGATCTGGGGCTTAGCCAAGCCACAACTAAAGTTTGCCTCTTTGGGAAGAGGACTTATAATAATGTAAAATTAAATTTAAATGCAAACTTATTCTATAATGTAAGAAAAAGGAACTAAATCCTAATCCTATCTCAATTAGACAGATATATATCTAACCCAACTGAGAGCAAGACATTTAAATGGTTGGGATTTAAAATTTCTGGCTTATAATGAATATCAAGCTAACAAAGTTTCTCAATTAATTGACATTATGAATACCAAGTCACATTCTATTAAAAGACCTCTTGACTGAAATAATCAACCAATGAAATTTAGGAAAAGGTGCACAAAAATGATATTAATTGTTTAATCAATAATTCGAATAATTAAACAATAATATGAGGAAGAATTTCACGACATATTACTATTTGTTAAATCAGTATTAGAAGACATATTTATGAGTAAATAGTTACTTAGAAATCAAAATTCAAACCATAAGAGCAAAGATGATTGAGACAAATTACTCATACCAACAAAAGTGCACAAATATGAATAAAATGACACAGGCCTGCAATCCTAAAATTAAACTAGTATTTAAAACAATAGTATTAGAAATACCAATTTCTTGAATCCATTTCTCTTGCTCTGGTCTCCAACAGTCCTTTACATTGTTTGAGTTTCTATTGTTATAACAAGAGTTGTAGAAGTGCAAACTCTTCCCATCATACATAATTTAGAATGCAAAAAAAAAATCCTCAATAGTCCCCATATCTGAGATTTTCACTCCTCCCACCTACAACTCTAAACCACTATTACAGAAGTGCTTTTAGAATTCCAAAGTTGCAAAAGAGAGAAGCTCTTATTACATTTACAATATGCTATTTATAATAGTTTCCAAAAGAATTCTCAACAAGAAAGTTTGTTGAACAAGAAATATGTTTAATAAATTTTCATTGGCTCAAAATTTCATTCTTCTATTGTTGGAGTCTTCTCATTGATTGATATGCTTTTATCTTCATCTCTTCAACTATTTTCCTACAAAACAAATCAAAACAAAATGAAAATACAAAAATAAAATCAAAATGCTAAATATGGAACTAAAAGAAATCCAACCAAATTCAATTAAATGAATAATTAAAAATGAAATCTAAACTTTCTATTGATGCCTTTGATGATTTAATTAGGCAAGGAGATTATTGATGAATGAGTTTGCACTCAGAAGAAGTTGTGGGCAAATAAGAATGCAGAAAGTAAAACTCAGAAAATTGATTTTGTTAAAAATTCAGAGCCTGATCTTCTGCTGGATTTTAGACCTAATAAATGATCAAATATGGAAATTAACTCACTTCAGAAATATTCTCCACAAGTTTATCTTTCCAATGAGCTATCATGGGCCTCAGTTAGCCAAGTAAAACTCGATCTATGAGTCTCCAAACTTGATGAGTCAAATTTGGCAGAATTGTGGAAATTGTTATGCCTTAGCCAAAAAATTAGAATTTGTTAATTAAATTCTAATCCTAAATTAAAATCCTAATTATTAATTAATTAATATCAATTAATTATAACTGCATTATTAATTCTTATTAAGTGTGTAATTAACAAATTAATTAAAATTTTTAATCTAATAATTAATTAAATTAGTATTATATTAAATATTTATAATTAAAATATATAAAATAATTAATTATATAATATTATAATATTAATATAATATTATAGTAATTTAGCCATTTTTGAAATTACAAAATAAATGGTTCATGTATTAGTGTGAGGAGGGTGGAGAGTGTAGTAATTAGTGAGGAGGGTATGGAGTGATAAGGGATATGACGTGAGTGTGATGGTGAGGTGAGTGAGGTATAGAGATAAGGTGTGATGGTGATGTGAGGATGATGTCACGGAGGGATAAGGAGGATCGAATAAATTTTAAATATTTTAACCTCTCACATAAAACCAAATTGCATATCGGACTTTTAGTACTTGTGCATAAAAAAACAAAAATTTATTTGTGATGTATAGTAATCACAATATCGCATCACAATTTTTTATCGCATTTTTTCGATCACATTTTTTAGATCCGGATTTTGGAAGGAAGGAAGTGATATGAAGAAGGGCTAAAGTGGAATTAATAATCTTACAAACTGTACTATAGTCGTTTTGCAATTTTGAGAATCTGGGCTTCACAAATTATTTTAAAATAATAAATTGGAGTAAATTACCAAGATTCCGAAACACGATTTTGTCCGTTGTATGATTTAGCTAGGTCATTTTGTAGGACTTTTAGTGAAAAATGAAAGAATATGAGTAAAAAATAAATAAGAGTTAATATTTACAATGTATGACTATTGAACTTAATTAGATATGAAATATCAAAATATTATACATTTTAAAATTTTTTATTCTAGATGAGAAAATGATCAAACTTGAAAGGAGTGTCATTTACAAATTGGTTGACAAAATGAGTCGAAACAAGTATCGATAGAAATCTTGTGAAAAGTCAAATTCAATGAAACAATAAAAACATAAGTCTAACGAAAATGAAAAAATCATAAAATTATAAGACATTTAACTTAAATGAAAATCATAAAATATATTTAGCCAAAAATTAATGGAAAAGGTCCCCATTATTTCAAATAAATGGGGGTTTTGGGTTTTCGATAAAACAGGACCCTACCAATTTCAACCCTCTTGGGACTATCACTTCACATCGCCCCACCTCTCACCTAGAGGTATTGTTGAATGTGCTCCCTCTTTCTACGAAGCTCAAAATTCCCCCTAAATAGAGCTCTCTCCATGAGTGGATGCCTCCACTCGGTCTCCGCTCTACTTCTCCATTTATTGCTACTCCACAAATTGTCTGAGGCAAGTTCTAAGGCTTTTTTTGGGGCTACATGTTGAGAGGTAATTTACTCTCCCTCTCAGCCACCATGTCTCTAACCTTTGCCTTGCTCCTCTAGGCTTTGCATGCATCTTATACCTTAAGTGTATAAAATTTTTTTTTTTTTGCTTGCACACCAATCTGTTTCATATGTCCCATCCTCATGAAATTTTCTAAAAAAATAGTTGATTTTAAGTTGGCAATATCTCCCTCATTGGAATTCTATTTCGAACAATTTTGTTTTTTGAATTTGGGTATTTTTTCTGAAAATATCTAGAATTTCTATTTGTTTTCGAAAATTTTGAACAAAAAAATTTAGATTTGCTCTGCAAACTCGTGACCAAATAATTCTTGCTCGTTAATGTACACACTAGCATCCTTCTAGCTCCATTAATAAGTCTACACATAGGGATTTTGGATCTTCCCTGAACTAGAGCTCCATCAAACTGCAATGAAAATTTCGAAACCTTCTCTTCTATATTGTCTTAAGCTTCGATACCATTAGATAATTTCTACAAATTTAGCTCTGATACCATGTAGATTTTCTTTTAGATTCACAAGCTTATGTAATCTACTAAAACAAGAGACAATAATCTACTTCTACTTTCCACCAACAGAAGTCAATAGATCGATGAAAACAATATGAACAAGAAGAAGATAAATCAATGGCACATAACGCAATAAATTTTTCTAGGGAAAGCCACTGCACAAAACTCCGCCTATCTGTATTGCATTAATAAGAAATATGAGTGAATATACAAATCTTGTTCTCACTAGAACAATTCTTCATAAGTATGCTCAACTCTCTACTACACAAGTCTTCTCTTAGCCAAAACTTAGCTAATTTCCTCTTGCCTGCCAAGCCCCTTTTCCCTTGCTCAATTCCTAGGATGAATAGCCCATATAATGCTAATCTAGTGCTTCCAAAATTGTGCAATCCAATCTAGGTCCTCTTCCTGATTGCATGCATGATCTATACAACTCAGTAAATCATACAATTGATAGTACATTGTCCCTATAGTCTAGTCTCCACTGGTTCTTTCTCATAACTGACATGCATGAGTTTTGCATGAGTGAATATTCAGTTAGTTGGAGTTTCACTAAGGATGCACTAGTGCACCAACTCACTACTAGACCTCTACTAGTTGCACCAATAGTTATAACTTGTTTAACTGTCTATAGCTCACTCAAACTAAGTTATCTAATTACAACTCCAATAAACTCAATCTGAACCACTAAGACTTAGGGATCACACTTACATGACTTCAGATAGACTGCAAACTCAAATTTCCTAAGCTAAGTAAGTTAATTAAACTTAATTTAGCTGCTGGGCAGAGCTAGGTTTTGAGCACCTATAGCAAGGGCAGGCTCTGTTTCTCTGCATTTGCAGCGACGACAGGCTCTGTCATTATGCTGTGTTCAGTATCCAAGGACTGATATAGATCCTTCTCCTTAAAGGACCGTGGGTACACTCCTTATGGAACCCCAGTCAGGGGGAGGTGAAGAACCTCCCCCACAAAACGACAATGAAATGTCCGAGCACCTGGCAGAGAAGGAAGCCCCAAACCAGAATGGGGATAACAATGATCTGGAACACCAGCAAGAAAAACAAGGAGAAAAGGTGCGAGAAGTTCACTCTGCTACATGCAAACCAGTTGTTGTGATTCGACCAAGAGTTGAGCTGCCAGGACATCGCATCGAAGCAAGAATACAGTTTATGAAAGACCATGCTCTAATAGGGAAGTTCATAGGGTTGTGGCCAACCGAAAAAGCACTGCGAAGTTGGATAAACACGAAATGGCACCCAAAGGGGCACATCACCTTGCAGCTGGGACCGAAAGGTTTTTTCACAGCTATTTTCAATTGCTTGGAGGACAAAAATAGGGTCCTAGATGGCGGACCTTACTTCTTCAATGCTGCTGGATTGTTTCTCAAAGGTTGGGTAGAACGATTCAACCCAGATACGGTGGACCTCAGCTGGGCTCCGGTGTGGATCCACTTATATTCACTCCTTGAGGAATTTTGGGAGGAAGAATCCCTGAAATCGATAGGTAATACCCTGGGTGAGTTTGTCAAAACCGCAGAGGAAACGAAGACAGGTAGATATATCTCTTACGCCAGAATTTGTGTTTATATGGATCTCAATCAAGCTCTTCCAGATGCGGTAAACATCTATTACTTTGACAAGGATTGGTTACAAATTATTGACTATGAACATGTGCCTTTTCGATGTCGAAGATGCCATGCTCTTAGGCACTTATTCAGAGACTGCCCTTTAACTCAGAAACCCTCCCCTGTTTTGGATCCGGAAGCCTCTGAAGGAAATGGCTTCATCAAAGTGGCTAATCGTCGAAGAGAACATAAGAAGCAAGCCCCAAAACCAAAAGGAGTGCAAACCAGTCAACCAAAGCCATCCACAAGCAACAGCTTTGGGGCCATAGCAGATCAATCAGAAACTCAAATGAATTTGTCAGAGCCAGAACCTAAGAACGATGACAATCCAAAAAAAGGAGGATCCACCTTGTCACCAACAGATACTCATGGTAAGGAAGCTTCGACCTCAGATAAACAAAAAGATATATTATGGAGCACCCAAGACAGGCAACTAGAGATCCCAAACACAACTATTGGCACAGAAGAAGAACCAATGGAAGAACAAGATTATTCTCAATTTATGGATGAAGAAACAGACACAATAGATATTCGCGATTTAGATCTTCCGGGCCTTGAAAAGGCCTGCACAACCAATAATTTTGACAATACTCCAGTCGGACAGCCCAAAAACCTGGAAGAAGTTCTATCAAGGGCACAGAGGAAAAAATCTCTAGGTATTCAGACAGGAAGCCCTTGGAACAGAAGACTCATTGCCAAAGATATTAAAAACCGAGGAAGAAAAACCATTCTTCAAAGAACAATCAAGGTGGGGAAAATATTAGTGGATTCTGGTAGGTATGCCAAGTTAACTAAGTACTTTAGTCCTGAAATCAATCTTTCTCAATGAAGCTAATCTCTTGGAATATTAGAGGGCTTAATGGCCCCAGGAAAACCCGACTCCTCAAAAACATGTTAAAGCAAGAAAACCCTCAGGTTCTATTCTTGCAAGAGACAAAGTGAGATTCCAACGTACTTGATAGACTAGCCAATAAATTCTGGCCTGGAAGTCACAATATAGCAGTTGATGCAAATGGAACCTCAGGAGGTCTCGCCTTTTTATGGGATTCCAGACCTATGGAGCTCACCAACTTTCATGCTCACAGGAACTTCCTTCAAGCAACTTTTCACATTTTAGGAACAAACCAATATGGACTCTTAACCAATGTTTATTTCCCACAGGAAACTCAATGAAAAGAAGAGATACTAAACTCCATCTCGGCTCTTAATCAGAACAGACCACTTCCACTTTGGATCGCAGGTGGTGATTTTAACATGATTACAAGATTGGATGAAAGGAGAGGAGGCTGGGGTAGAAGCTCTCAAGAAGGATCGCTCTTGAAGGACTTTATTCAAAATAACTGGCTCATCGATCTCCCTTCTAATAATGGAGTTTTTAAATGGAACAACAGACAAGCAGGAAGCCTCCAAATCGCATCTCAGTTGGACAGGTTTCTTCTCTTAGATAATGCCAATCATCTTGGGGGTGATTTTGCAGCCTCCATCTTGCCCTTCACTGGCTCCGATCATTGGCCCATTTCACTTCATTGGTCTCGACCAGGGAAAAATACTCGCAGACCTTTTCGCTTTGAAGCCTTCTGGCTGACTCATCCAGATTTTCATAAGTTCATTAGCACAGAATGGAAAATCTTTCATTCACTTCCAGGTTCCAAAATGTTCCAATTTCAACAAAAACTCAAGTACCTTAAAGGCAAGATCAAGCACTGGAATCGAACTTCATTCGGCAATATTTTTCAAGGGAAAGCAAACATTGAACATGACATGAAGTAACTATAGCTAAAGATCATCACTCTTGGCAGATCTGATGACCTTGCAGAACAGGAAAAAGCCCTTGAACTGAAACTTATGGAAAAGGAAAAGCAGGAAGAAACGTTGTGGAGGCAAAAATCAAGAATCAAGTGGCTTAAAGATGGTGAAAAAAACACCAAATTCTTTCATAGCACTACAATCCAGTGCAAAATGCACAATAATATTACCCACATCCAAAATGAGCAGGGCACTAGAGTTGAAAAACATGAAGATATAGAGGCCGAACTCCTAAACTACTTTAAGCAGGTGCACAGAGAACCAATCAGTGACCATTCTCAGGCCATTCAAAATATCACAAGAAATATCCCCAAACTCATTTCAGATGAGCATAATCACATGCTGCTCAAATCTGTCGATCTTCAAGAAGTGGAAACAACAGTAAGACAACTAAAAGCCGGCAAAGCCCCAGGACCGGATGGTTTCACCTCCAACTTCTTCCACAACTTCTGGGACCTAATCAAGAATGAGGTTTGGCAGGCTATGGAAGAGTCTTGCTCTCTTCGTTGGATTTCTCCAGTGATAAATGCTACTTTCATAGCCCTGATTCCTAAGGTGGAGAAGCCTTGTAAGCCGGATAAGTTGAGACCGATAGCTCTCTGCAACATAATTTACAAGATAGTCTCAAAAATTATAGCCACCAGACTAAAGCTTTTGCTTCCTCTGATCATCTTGCAAGAATAATCTGGATATGTGGAAGGTAGGGAAATCATGGATGGGATCATCCTTATGCATGAAATAATTCACTCCTTGAAGATCTCCAAGAAGCCATGTATGCTTCTCAAACTTGATCTCTCCAAAGCTTTTGACAACCTCAGTTGGAAATACATTGAAAAGATTCTTCTTGGGTTCGATGGATTATGAGCCTCATAACATCCTCTCTCTTCTCTGTTCTAATTAATGGCATACCCTCCGAGACCTTTCATCCCACCCGTGGTATCAGGCAAGGTGAACCCCTCTCCCCTTTCCTCTTTATTGTAATGGCGGAAGGTCTAGGGTGAAGTATTAAACATGCTCAGCAAACTGCCTGTCTCAAAGGCCTCTCCTTTCACAACTCCCCTATTTTCACCCATCAACAATTTGTGGATGACAACATGCTTTACGGGCACCCCTCAGTCCAGGAGGCTAGGCAACTCAAATCTCTTTTATCATATTTTTCAGAAGCCTCCGACACTTCTATAAATTAGTCCAAATCTCAAATTTTCTTCTTCCATACTCCCTCTGTTATTCAGTCAGGCATCTTACGCATCCTAAGATTCTCCTCAGCCAAACTCCCCTCCTCTTATCTAGGAGCCCCCTCATAGCCTCCGGCTTGAAGCACTCCTCCTGGAGATCCCTCGTAGACAAGCTGGAAGCTCGGCTCTCCTCATGGACCCATAGATCTCTTAATATGGCTAGCCGTCTCGTCTTGATTAAAGCCGTCCTTCAAGCCATGCCCCTTTACCTTTTTTCCATCCTGGCAGCTCCGAATTGGGTTCTCAAAGAACTTAAATCTATCAAAAGGGCTTTTCTCTGGGGCAGCAGTGGACTTCATCACAAATGGGCTCTTGTCAAATGGGAAACTGCTTGTCTTCCAGAAAAAGGAGGTGGCATTGGATTAAGAGATCCCACTCACAACAATGCGGTTATGGGTGCTCGGATCTGGAGGAAATGGCTCTCGGGCCCTCCTACTCCTTGGGCTATTTTATGGACAGCCAAGTATGTGGGAAATTGTCCTAGGGAGGAACTCATCATAATTTCAGAGATTTGTAATGGTTCAATTATATGGAATTCAACAAAATTGCACAGGAACCTCATTCAGTAGCACAGTTTTTGGGAGGTAAAAAGTGGTGACCAGGCCAGATTTTGGGACGACTCTTGGCAACAGCTGCCCAAACTCAGGGACCTTTTCCCACATATTGTTCCCCCAGAACAGGCTCTACATCCCCTAAACAAGGTTGGGAACTTCTAGAGCAATACCGCCCAGCAAGACTATAGAGAATGGCTCAAAGAATCTCAGATCATAGCTCAAGGGACTATACAAGAACAACAAACTCTAGACATAGAACTAATAAAAAGGAAAACACAGTACTCCGAAGAAAAATACATTCTCAGATGGGGATATGAAGAAATAGGTACCTACTCCGCTAGAGAGGCTTATAATTTACTTATCAAAGACCAAATCAAGCCCGATATGCTATGGAGTAAGATATGGGACCCTTCCATTTGGCCAAAAATCTCTACCTTTCTTTGGCTCCTCTGCCACAAAAGGATTCTCACTTGGGACAATTTGAGAAAGAGAAATTTCATTGGTCCCTCCATATGCTTCATCTGCAAAAAAGAAGAGGAGACAATTGAACACCTTTGGTATCACTGCCCATTGGCATACAAGCTATGGAAAAAAATATATTTTTGTTGTCAGAAAGAGGCAGGGGTGAGTGGAGACATAACGACTACAATACGCAACTGGGACCCCCAACCCTACCAAAGCAAAATCCTAAATTTTCTCTGGAAGCTAATTCCAGGTTTTGTAACATGGACCATTTGGAAAGAGAGAAATGGTAGAATCTTAAAAAACCAATCCAAATCACTAGATGAGATATGGAAAATCATAAACCAAACATTGAAGAAACCATATCTCTAAAAATATGGTACCAAGAGGATCTCCCCACCCTCCCCCAGGAACAATCAATCTGGAATAACTGGAACTTCCATAGAAAGCAAGACCAGTTAATCAAAGGAACAAGGCCTCCAAAAGCCCCCTCATCGATGAAATGGTCACCTCCTCCAAAAGACATGTACAAACTTAATTTTGATGGAGCCTCAAAGGGTAACCCAGGGAATTCTGGATTTGGAGGAACTATCAGAGATTACAAAGGAGACAACATCATAACCTTCTTGGGCTCACATGGATGGGACACCAACAACTCTGCTGAGCTAGAAGGTCTTTGGCAGGGGCTTCTATAGCACAAGACATGAATCTTTTCCCGCTCCTCATAGAGGGAGACTCTCAAATCCTCATCCACGTGATCTCGAGAATCCTTCAGGGATCCTCGTCCTCCAAGATTAGCAATAGTTGGAGAATGGCTCAACGGCTATTGCATATTGAGCGATGGATTGGCTTTCACAGAGCGATCTCATTCACCCACATTAGAAGAGATGGGAACAAAGTTGCGGACCTCTTAGTTAATTTGGGAGTTGACAGTGGACGACATCTTCTTGTTGGATCACTAGCAAATCTAATATCTGAATCTCAACTCCTTGACTTCAACAATCTGGTGCAGGAGGAAAGGCCTGAGTTCGAAGATGCACTCCCGGATCCGAGTGGCAGATATGCTCGCACGGTTCTCCATGAAAACAATTAACCCCCAGTACTGCGAGCTGCAAGGCAGTGTGGCTTCCCGGGAGGTCAAAACATGCGAGAGCAGGTTTGCAATTAAGTTTAGATCAGGAATGGGATCGGCATTTATGCTCGGCATCGTTTGATGCAACATTCTCTCAGTTATAACCATGGCGATCCATGACTTTCTCACCCTGTTCTGTGCTCTGAGGCGCGGCATTTCGGTTGGGTGGATGGAAGCAGAGATTGATGGCGTAATTCAGGGGCATCGCCACAAGCTTACAGACATCTTTCCTAAGGGTAATCCTTTTCCTGTTCTAAATTTCTGCACTTTGTTTATGTTGGTTATCTCCGCGGATGTCCTGGTCATTAATGTGGAGCTGTTGGTTGACACCTTGGTTTGGTTAGTTGGTAGCCTGGTTAAGCATACCTTTGGCCTTAATTGTCTTTGTTCTGTTGGTCATACTGCATATAATCCTTCACACAACTCCCTCTGTTCTAGCATAATGGTTCGATCTGGTAAACGACATCGTTCTGGGGGGCGCCGAGACAGTCGTTTGTATTCTCCCGCCGGTTTTGCCCTGGAAACTGCGGCGGAACTGCTCAGTCCCTCACCCGCTCAGGAGGCTGAGCCGTCTGCTAGCTCTGGTAGGAAACCCAGGCCCAATAGTTCTTTTCAAACAATGCACTTTAAATTCCAGAGTAACCTGCACAGACCCCTGGTAACTGATCACATCACTCTCATTCTCTCGGAGGAGGAAAATCTTGTCACCCCGTTGGCTTGCATCGCCCCTGAGCCCTCTCCCGATAGTGACAATTCCACGGACCACAACAGCAAGGATAATTGCACCAAAGAAAAGGCTGAACAGGAGGCTCCTCTCAGAAATCTCCCTCCTTTGGACGACACTGTGCCTGTGGCTGAAGACAAAGTTCATGGTGACGCGGAACAGGCCATCACCATTCCTGATAGCGATTTGAGAGGCAATGAAGATCTCAACGATGGCAATACGGCACGAGATGAGAAGGATATTAATGACCTGACACAAGAGAAGTAGCATTTCCTGGGACAGTCTCTCTTGTTTTTGTTCAGATCTCAGAATTATGGTTGAATCTTTTATGTATCTATCTTACTAGTCTGTAGTTCCCACATGGGATTTTGCTCACTCTGCGTTCGCGGCGCTGCATGATTTTTTGGGTTTTTGGACAAACTTAGTTTCTCTTCTGGATGATGTATGGTCCTCTCTATGTATGCTTCTGGTATCAGAGACTCTGTAATGGCTTGCCCCACCTTATGTCTGTAATGGGGCAGCATTGTTTTGTCGAGTGCAGAAATGCCTCACTCATATGTAAAAGTATTTTATGTTTCAGTTAATAGAAGTTAGTATTTGCAGAGAAAAAAAAAAATTAAACTTAATTTACTTAACTATTACAAGTTTCTCTAAGTAAAGAATTGCAATTTAATTCAAGGAAAAATTAAATTTGAATTTCTAGATGTTATGTTTAACATTTCTTGTTGCTATTTTCAAAAACTACCCTGTTAACTTGAGAAATCATCAAAGATTCTTTATGGTTGTGGGGATTTTCCATTCCTTTAATTTTGTTAGGGTCTCCCTTAACACCCTCATGGGATACAATATGACCCAAACATTCCACCTCATGTACTACAAAGAAACATTTGGAGGCTTTTGGATATAATTGTTTCTCCTCCAATAGTTTGGGTAGCCTCTCAACATGTTGAACATGATCCTTCCAAGACTTGCTATAGATTAGTATATCATCAAAAAATACTAACACAAATTTTCTAAGGAAGGGTTTCAAAATGGAATTCATAAAACCTTGAAATGTGGAAGGTGCATTAATACGGCCAAAAGGCATGAACAAAAAGTCATAATGACCCTCATGAGTTTTGAATGTTGTTTTTGGAATGTCTTCAATATTCATTCTAATTTGATGATATCTTGAATGAAGATCGAACTTGGTGAAGTAAATTTCTCCATGTAACTCATCCAACAATTCATCAATGAAAGGAATCGGAAATTTATATTTAATAATGATCTTGTTGAGCTCTCTATAATCTGGACAGATACGCCATGATCCATCCTTCTTGTGCACCAATACTAGTAGAGTAGAGAAATAAGTTTGACTAGGTTGAATTATACTAGCCTCTAGCATTTCTTCCACCATACGTTCAATTTCACTCTTTTGGGCATAGGGATATCTATAAGGATTCATGTTTGGAGGAACAATCCCTAGAATCAAATGAATAGCATGATCTTGATCATGAATAGGTGGGAGACCTTGGGGAGTCACAAATACCTTGGAATGATTGTCAAAGACTTTTTAGAGATCAGGAGAAATATGATATCTCGATGTTTGAACCTCTAGTGAGAATAATTGTTAAATTACACCCCATTTTTCGTTATTCGGAAGCCTTTTCATGCCATTAAAATTGATTATCTTTCATTGTTTCCCTGCGATACCTATTAATTCAACTTCTTCCTTTCCAAAAGAAATCAAGAAACATTGTTTAAAAATAAAAGCTATCACACCCAAAAATTATAACCATTAGACTCCTAGTAAAATATCAACACCACTCATTGGAATTGAAAGAATTGGACTATTCAATACATATTCCGCCATGGATAGCTTCATATTATGGAACTTTCCAGAGAAATTTATTGCTCCTCCATTTGTAACCATAACTTGACACTCTCGTGCTAGATATAGGAATCAATTCAATTCCTTGGCTATATTACAATGAATATAATTATGGGTGCAACCCGAATCAGTCATGACTATTACCTTGTTATTCTGGATATATCCTTTTATCTTGAGATTTTGGGTAATGGTAAATCTTTCCAATGCATTACAAGTTGTGATCGGATTCATTTCTTCTTCCTCTGGGGTTGGTTCATGATGTATATCCTCCTCTTTTAATGTTTCTTGTTCATCTTCTTCCTTGTCCTCACAATCTATGTAGAATAATTTATTCTCAACACACTTATGACCTTTAGTGAATTTTCTATCATAACTATAACAAAGCCCTTTTTCTCCTTTTTTCCTCCCATTTTGTGGTGTCAACATTGTAGGTTGCGGAAGACTAGGAGAAACAACACTTCCATCTTTATATTTGTTAGTGGCAGACTTCCTTGTTGCCATAATTTTTCTTTCAACTTTTCTTGCTACCCTAAATGTCTTCTCCAATCAATAAAGTTCCCAAATGTGAACCTCATGTTGGATGTTATATTTTAAATTCCCTATGAAGACATCAATCCTATGAACTTACGGAATATCAGTTACACTAATATTCAATTTTTGGAAATTTTCAATGTGCTCCACTATTCAACCCTTTTGTTTGATATTTATCAATTCGCTAGATAAGGTGTTTCTCTTTGTATCTTCATAATGTGCTATCATTTCCTCCACAAAAATTTCCCACGTGACAAGTGATTTATGAGAAAAAAACATCTATACCATATAAATTGATTGGTTTCTAAATATAAAGATGCAGTACGTACCTTTTGTGAGGGTTGCACATCATGTAGACCAAAATATTTCTCCATAGGTAGTATCCATTTTACCAAATCGTTTCCATAAAAATTCCTCATGTATGTATTTGGAATGTGGTGGTTCTTAAAGCCCATGTTGGTGTCTCTAAAATCATAATTCATATTCATCTTTTCCTCGTCATGATTTTTATGGATTACCTTGTCACCACCACGAAGACTTTATTGCAACAACTTTGTCAACCCTTCCAACTTGACATTCATCACATCCATGTCTAATTTAAAAACCTTCATTTTTTCTTGTGTACCATCCATGTCCCCTTTTAAGCCATCCATGTCATCTTTGGTTTCTCTTTGTCAGAGCAAAATATGTTTCACTTGGTCCCGTGATTTTCATATATCATGTTTCAATTCTTCCTCTTCATGCGTCATAGTAGAAATTTTTGAGGGATTAATGGGTTTATATTTCTTTTGTTTGGGAGGAATTTTAAAATAAAATATTGATATTTGTGCTTCAATATTCCCTTTTAATCAATACAAATTTATTTTTGAAAGAAAAGTTATGCAAAATTAAAAAATATACACATTTTCTTTCTTTTTACGAACTTGATATTGCAACTATTGTATCTCCGTAATTTCGGATCTAAAAGGTTTGAAATTTGTCCTATGGTATCCCTATGAGTCTTCTTTACAACCCCATAAGTCGCGCCTAGATTATATTCTTTATAAAATTACTATGCCCAATCTCCCATGATGACCTGATTATCGACTATTTCCATAGAGTGAGCTTGTATGGAGTGCCATGTGTCATTGTTTCAACCTTCAACCGTGAAAATGATACAAGAAATACTACAATTCATTCCAGTTTAGCCAGTTTTTACAAAATTCAAATCCGACGCTCAGCGGGAAAGTTATGACCATTTTACCTTGGTCACCTGTTTCACATTGAATTCTATAGCCTGCAAAAACCCTGACTTCCTTGGATGATTTCTCCGAACATATATTGAACCAAGATCTGAAATTCATTCAATAATTTCATCAATATTTCAACTCTATGTGGTTTCAATTTTATCTTCTGAAGCCTCATATAAAAAAATGTTATAGTGAAAATTCCAAGATGACCTGTTTGAAAAAGTGAAACCCTGGAATCCAAAGCTCTAATACCAAATATTATGCAACCAACTCACAAAATAGAAGAAATGATATATCAACGACTTAAAAACCAGCCTCTTCAAGGGGTAAACCTCCTTTACATTACATAAATGAGCAATTCTTAGATGATACAAATGATAAGACCTCCTTGGTATATATAGGAGTCTAAGGGGTGACAATATAATCAGAGCCTACATACCCATAATAATGTAATGGAATAACAATAAAAATAGTGGCTTCTATGGTGGTACAATAATAACACCATGGGGGATACATGGGCATAACAATAACAATAGGGGGATATACTAACAATAATAATAAGGGGAATACACTATTATGAGAGGGACCTAACGTACACTTCCATCCATAGATGTGACAACACATAGCCATGAGGTATTGATAAACTATTCTAAGGGAATTGTTTTTGTAAGTATGGTGAGGCTTCTGGTGAAATTTAGTTGGTTCCCACCACCATGAAATGATTACTTATTTGGTATTCAGATAACTCCAATCTTCATATAATCGAGAGTCTAAGAGTTTCTTAGGCTTGGGAAAGTTGTAATATAAGTGAATTTCATGTGGCTTATAAGAGGAAAGTTGATGCCCACCAAAAATGTTCAACACCATGTTCTTGGTGTTTAGGCCTTGCAACTTCCACTTGAAAACATTAACACATTGTAGCATAGGATAACTACATGAAGCTCCGTAGAACCCTGATTACTTGATGTTTTCGTAAACTTTCCTATCCTATAGATCTACTGTGAACTCTGTTGAATTGAATACATCTTTCATAGTGATCCATGTGACTATAGAATCCTTTTCAATGAAGCATTGGGTATCTGAAAAGATAGAAACTCCTATCAAGGTATTGTTAATGGCCTCCTTAGTACTTCTCTCTGTAACCTCCCTTGATGATCCTTTCTTCGGAGGCATGTTTCAATTGGAAGATGAAATATTGATGTGTCTTTGATGTGTAGCACCTCAAAAACAAGAAGCACACATGGCAAACCAAAGTTAGTTATGCAAAAGATCAACTAAACATTCAATTTACAAGAAAGAGAAAGTCACTGAGGAAAGGGATTGCATAATTTTGGGCACTAGAGAGGTAGACTGAGCACTGGAAATGTGCATTGCGTAGCTTCTAAATGAGGATTGTGTAGTTCCTATTTGCAGGGGAACTGACTGTGGATTTTATTTGTGCAATGCATAGTTTCTGCTAGGAGAGAGATCTTAGACTACACAATGTGTAGCTGAAGCTAGCAAGGAGGCCTCAAAATTTCTTGTGATTACATGGTGCGTAGTTGGAGAGGCTCATGATTGTGCAATGCATAGTTTTAGCTAGCAATAAGGGGCCTTTACTGGAAGGGATTGCACAATGTGCAGTTTAAAAGCGTAGAAAGGCTTGAAGATTGAACAGTTTTCTCCATTAGAATGGAAGATTCTGGTTTTGATGACTAAAGAAAGGAAGGGTATGGATCATTCCAAGAATCACTCAAATTAGTCACTAACATTGAGCAAACAATTTACTAAAAAGAGAAGGGCATGCAAGCATAAATACACCCAACATGTTATGAAACCAGCTCACAAAAGGATAAAAAAGATAGATCAACGCCTTAGAATTCAGCCTTTTCGAGGGGGCAACCTCCTTTACATTACACAAATGAATGATTCTTTGATGATTCAAATGAAAAAACCTCCTTTCTATATATAGGAGCCTAATGAGTCACAATATAACCTAGCCAACCTAACAATAATAATATAAAAGCACAAAAATAAAAATAGAGGGATTCTATGGGGCACAGTAATAACAATATGGGGACAATAGGGGCACAACAATATTAATAAGGGATACAACTACAATAGTAATGTGGTAATCACTAGTATTATGGGGACCTAACACAACAACAATAATTACTAGTAGGTGAAAAGACAAGGAATGCAATGCTACACTTTAAAAGAAGCTCAAAAGAATAAAATGGCAGTTGTAAAATTTATTAATAAAACAAATGCCACCTTTTACAACAAGAACGAGGACAAATAACACTTGCAGAATAAAAAGTGACAAAAGGAAAAGCGAAAGTCACAAAAAGCCACACTTGAGAAACTTACCTGGAAAAGCAGTGAAAATGGAATCCAAAGATCCTTGTGCTCATGAGAATGGCTATAGCTCCAATGGCAAGATTAAGAATGAGCTCTATGAGCCTTTCTTACATAGATTAACACTCATGAGATTAGGGTTAGGTTTCAGGATTGCATGCCTAAAATCAAGGACAAACCTCTAATTAACCGACACGTGTTGCTAGATGAAATTAGAAACTTGTGTCATATTTCTTTATGGAAATTTTTGCATCTTATTTTCTAGGAATGTATAGTTGATTGATTCTAGGGACTACACATTTCACTTGATGAAGGGATTATGAAATTCATTTTCATAGTGAATTGAACATATTTCTCTCACATAAGGATTATGCATTTAGCTTTCATAGTTGATTGAATAGTTATCTGGCTCAAAGGATTGTACATTTTCTACCAACAAGGAGTCGCATAGTTTCCAGTGATAGAGAATTGCGTAGTTCCTCAAAGAAAGACATGAAATTAATACTGATCAGGGCAAGACTTACCTTGTGTTGAATAATTTCTTTTCTTGTCTTCAGAAGTTGAGTAACTGCTATCGACAAGGCCTAATTGTTACAATAGAAGCACAATAAAGAAATCGAAAGCAAAACATAAAAGAATAAGTCATTGTGACACTTAATAAACAAGAACACTGGATGCCAGTTAAAATGATAGTTCTTATGGAAAGAGTGAGGCTCCAAAATCAGTTCATGGGAAAATATTTTGAATGGATTGTAGCAACTACAACAATATCACCACTTAAGGAAAAACATTCCTTCGTTTCAATTCGTCATGATGAAAAATATGTTGTGGAGGTAGTGCCCCTTCCACCTGGCGTGTGAAGAGAAGGAAGGATGTAGAGTTACCTAGAAAATCTCAAGTATTTAGATCATGAAATCTATTATTTTTTGTAGGCATCCCAAGCTAAAAGGGTATCTACAATGTGTGCAGACAATGGATGACGTAATTGTAGTAAAATCCATAGGACTATGCTCATAGCTTAGAAGTGAGTGGAATTTTCAACCTATTCGATATTCCTCACTCTTGGAAATGGGGCAAGGTAAATGTAGTCGTCAAATGCTTATTAGCCAACATTCATGGAGGATATTTATGGCTGGACAAGATGGTGCAATTAACCACCAAATTGATTCATGACAACACAGTCCTACACATGGAAGGGGACAACTCAGAACCAGTAATTACCAACAAAACTCATAGCACATAGGTGGTTAAGATGAATAAAACAGAGAGGGGATGCCAAGGGTATATAATTTCCAAGATAAACTGCCATACCACTAGTGTTGCAACACATGTGATGGCTTTTAAGGTGTTCTGAAAGTGGAAAATAAAAAAATTGCCAACATGAGCCATTTTTATAGCCAAGCAATGCACCAAAGGAGAGAAGTTGGTGTGGGAAGCATACCTGCCGAAGAAATTTCAGCGAAATTTCCTAGATATCTAGGAGGGTAAGCAATAATTTCATTACCCATGGTTGCTAATTTTGATTTCTTTGGTTACTTGGGAGAAGTCAGAATGTTTCCATCCTATAGACCACCCATCACAACTCATTCTTGCCACTTCATATAAAAATTTGTGGGCTTCTAATGACCTGGAGTGGAATAAATTTCACACAATCATGTTTTATCAATATGGAGACATGTTATGTGATTCCATTTGGAAGACTCCACAATTGCTTGAAGAATGTGTTTATGAGGTCAAAGGGATCACTATATTCAAGGAATGTGTGCACTACATTTGGATATTTATGTATATTGATCCAAACCATTGTTGGATGCAGACAAGTTACAAGCTGACAACATGGGAGATTCGAGACATAGTGAATTACTGAGATGTTTCTAAGAGAGTACTAGTGGACTATTCACTAGAGGTCGAGCATATCTCAAGTAGTGAAGAAAATGAAAGGTCTGACTCAAATGAAGTCCAAGAGGAGGTACTCTCTCCTAAGTAAGAACTGTATAGTCATCACATGAAGGGAAGGGAACTTTAGGGGGGAGGAGAGTGTGGAAGAGTAGTGTAGTGAGTGCTTCCACTACTCAAGTAAGGAAGAGTAGAAATCCACTTGTGCTTCTTTGTCTCAAACAATAATGATGTAGGATGACTTTGAGAGTATCAACAAATAGGTGTAATATATTACTAAGGAATTTTTTATAGGTTACAACAGTCAGTAGGTGAGATATTTTCCAAAATTTCCATGTAGGTGTTCTTGTTAGAGATTAGAGCATAATCCATTGTGATAATTAAACCATAGTTCTAGTAGTTTACACCCAAATCATCTCTATTGGAGCAATCTAAATGGATATTTTGTTTTCTCAATATAGTAGTGGAGGTATGGGATGGAACTGTGCCAAAAAACATGGTAGACACTACACAAATCAACTTGGTAATGTCATAGTTAAATATGGAGGATTTAAGCCAGTTGTGGCAAAGTGAGGTGAGACATTTGAATGACTGACCAATAGTAACTTGAGATGAACTAGATCATACAAAGGGTGCCCAAGAAATATTGTGACAAGAGAAGGAACAAAAAGATAAAATCGAAGTAGAATGGTGCACAACCTTAGTGAAAGTATTTGGAGAATTTATAGAATAATCTATCATTGAGTGATCTAGGGCCTCAAGGAACAAGCAATAGAACTATCGGAATAGAAGAAATGACCAATCTCATAAGAGGAATGTGGGTACATGGAATTGATCCAACTCACCAGAGAGAAGCAACAATACTTGCTTGAATGTGAAAAACGCTTCCAGAGTATGGTTGAACAAGGGAGCTGGTTGTGGAATGCTTTGTTGCTAGCCCCAACTTTTGCAAAAGTGGTCAATCATATTTTAAATGTTGATGAGTGAGTACATGAGATCAAACAAATAATTAGTACTTTGAGCTTCATCGAAAAATAAAACAATATGCAAGAGAAGTGGCAACTTGGTGAGAAAAATGAGTAGCTTCAAGAAGATAAGAAAAAATGGACCAACCTTTAAAATTTGGCATTTACAGTGACAAATAGGCGTAATCAGTTGTTGATAATAGTACAACGAGAAAGTAGTGAGGATTCTTGTGTTGTCACCTAGGATCCAACCACCGAAAGTGCACAATGGGTTATCAATAAAGGAGAAGAGATCAAGAATGGGATTGAACTGCAAGAGAAGACCTTACATTAACTTTAGAAGGTCGTGGATGGGAGTATTTCTTCCCATAAGAAGGATTGAGTGGCTTGGGACGAGCCAAAATTTTGTGTTGGGGGTCTACTGGAGGCAAATTTTTTTTTTTGAATTTTTTGTTGTGTTGTGTAGGTTACCATGCAAAGGATAGAGTGGCACAAGAGAGAAGAAGTAGGTGTGTAGTAGTAAAAGTGAACACAAAGGAAGAGATGCAATTTTGGGAGGCATCATGCATGAAGGAGATGAAATTATCTATTACATGGGATGCATGTGAATGGATTTGGTAGTTAGTATTTTGAGGATGATGGTTAAGATAAGGAGGGATGTCCTGGTAGGAGACATTGGAGATATTTGTAAAAGGGAGGAAGTTGGTGAAGTGGTGACGATCAGGTAAAAGGTATTTCGAACAAATGGTTAAGACGAATGGGACAACTAGAGAAGAGATGTCAAAAAATATCATAGAGGTTAGCGAGCAAGGAGGAAAGATAGAAGAGTGGAGAAGCATGATGAAGCAGATCGAGAAGCTATGATGAATCAATATAAGGAATTTTCCATGACATATCTAGGGTTTGGTGATTAGACCGTGGGCCATAGAAGAAGAAAATGTCTTTTCAATTGTGTTTCTTAGTGTTAGAGTGGTTTTAGATGCTAGTGTATATGATTGTAGCTTCTATACAACACAAGTGTAAAGAAAATATGTTATGAAACTAGCTCACAAAAAGATAGAAAAGATAGATCAATGACTTCAAAATCAACCTCTTTGAGGGGGAAACCTCCTTTACATTACACAAATGAAAAATTATTGGATGATACATATGAGAAGACCTCATTTCCATATATAGGAGTCTAAGGGGTCCCAACACAATCAGAGCATACATAACAATAATATTGTAGGGGCACAACATTAACAATAGTGGGCTTCTATGGGTCATAATAATAACAACATGGGGACTATATGGGCACAATAATACAATAAGGGGGTTGCACTAATAACAATAAGGGGTTACACTAGTATTATAGGGACCTCACATGCCCCTCTCCTTCAAAAAGTGTTGTCCTCAATGATTGAGTAGTTTTGGGTGCTTCTGTATAAAATTCTCATCCACCAGTGTGGAATCTTCAACGGGTAAGTTCTCCCAACTGATGAGATACTCTGAAAGTAATTGATTTCGTAGCTGTCAATTTCTTATTTTTGTGACCCCTTCAAGTTCAAATATTATTTTTCCTTCTTCACAAAGTTCTGGCCATATTGTTTGAACTGGGATATTCTCACCTATAACCTTCTTTAAGCATGAAACATGTAAAACTAGGTGCACTCCAGAAGATGCAGGAAGCTCCAATTTGTATGACTTAGTACAAATATTTTGTAACACCTTGTATTGACCATAATACATTGGTGATAATTTATTATCCTTCTTAGCTTGCTTGAGGGAAATTTGTTTGTATGGTTGTATTCGTAGAAATAGCCAGTCACCAACATCCAAAATTCTTTCACTGCGATGTTGATCTGCCTGTTGTTTCAATCTATTATGCGCCAAAGTGAGGTTATCATTTAAGAGTTTGAGAAATTGTTGTTGATGCTCGATGTGATCCTCCATTGCTTTAACCTTAGAATTTTATTTTAAATATGATGTGATGAACGGTGGATGATATCCATAAAATGCCATAAATTAGGTCATTTTTGCTGCATTATGGAAGGAAGTGTTATACCACCACTCAACCAGAGGAAACCACTTGACCCATTGTTCATGGTTATAAGATACAAAGCAAAAAAGATATCCTTCCAAACATTTTTTCACTATCACAGTTTTCCCATCAGATTCAGGATGATAAGATGAGCTATCAGCTAACTGAGTACCCAAATATTCCACCTCCTACACTCCAGATAACAATTGGATATTTTTTCATATAATTGTTTCTCCTCCAATAGTTTGAGCACCTTGTCAAAATTTTGAACATGATCCTTCCAAAACTTGATGTAGATTAGTATATCATAAAAAATGCGAACACACATTTTCTAAGTAAGGGTTTGAAAATGGAATTCATCAAACCTTGAAATGCAGAAGGTGCATTGGTAAGGCCAAAAGGAATGAAAAAAAATTCATAATGCCCCTCATGAGTTCGAAATGTATTTTTTGGAACATCTTCAATCTTCATTATGGTTTGATGATATCCTGAATGAAGATCGAACTTGGTGAAGTAAATTGCTCCATGTAATTCATCAATGACAACAATGACAAATTTATCTTTAATAGTAAGCTTGTTGAGCTCCCTATAATTTGGACAAATGCACCATGATCCATCCTTCTTGTGTACCAATACCATTGAAGTAGATAAAGAACCTTGACTAGGTTGAAATATACCAACCTCTAGCATTTTTGCAACCATACATTCAATTTCACGCTTTTGGGCATATGGATATGTGTAAGGCATGATGTTTGGGGGAAATATTCCTGGAATCAAATGAATAGCATGGTCATGATCATGAATATGTGGGAGGCCTTTAAGAGTCTCAAATATATTGGAACTATTTTCCAAAACGTTTTGGAGATCTGGAAAAAAATTAAATGATTTCGATGTGGGTACCTCTAGTGAACATAATTGTGCAATTTTGCCCCCTTGTTACTTCTTTAGAAGCTTTGTCATGCTGTTAGAGATGATTATCTTTCCCAATTTCCCTGTGATACCCCTTAATTCAACCTCCTTTCCTTCCCAAAAAAAATTCAAGAAAAGTTCTTGAAAATTAAAAGCTATCGTACCCAAAGATCGTAGCCATTGAACTCCTATTAAACATCCACACCACCCATTGGAATGGAAAGCATTGAACTATTGAAGACATATTCTCCCACGTATAGCTTGAAATTATGGCATTTTCTAGAGTAATTTATGGTTCCTCCATTTGCAACCATTACTTGACACACTGGTGCTAGATATAGGAAGAAATTCATTTCCTTGGCTCTCTTACAATGAATAAATTTATGGGTACTACTAGAATTAATCAACACTGTTACCTTTTTCTTCTTCATATGCCCTTCTATCTTGAGAGTTTGAGGAGTGATAATTCTTGTCAATGTATTACAATATATGGTTAGATTCATTCCTTCTTTCTCTGGGATTGGCTCCTGGTGTATATCCTCCTCTTTTGACATTTCTTGTTCCTTTTCTTGCTCCTCTTCCCCATATATGTAAATTAATTTCTTCTCAGAAAACTTATGACCTTTAGTGTATTTTCTATCACAGTTGTAACAAAGCCCTTTTTCTCTCTTTTCTTGCAATTGTTGTTGTCTCAAGCTTCTAGGTGGTGAAAGACTAGGAGGAACAACACTTGCATCTTTATAGTTATGAGTGGTAGGATTCCTTGTTTCCATAATTTTGCTTTAAATTTTTCTTGCCAACCAATATGCTTTTTCCAATGAATCAAGTTCCCAAAGGTGAACCTCACATTGAATATTATCCTTTAAAGTCCCTATGAAGACATCAATCCTCTACTTCTCTAGAATATCATTGAACCTTATATTCAATTTTTGGAAGTCCTCAATGTGCTCTGCCATTGAACCCTTTTGTTTGAAATTTAACAATTAGCTAAGGAAGGCATTGCTCTTTGTATCTTCATAATGTGCTATCATTTCCTCTGTGAAAATTGACTAGGTGGCAAGTGGTTTACGAGAACAAATCCCTTTATACCATAAAAATTGATTTAATTCTAAATATAAAGTTGCAATACATATATTTTGTAATAGTTGCACATCATGTAGATCAAAATATTTGTCCATCTATAGTATCCATGTTGTGGGATCCTTGCCATCAAACTTCCTCATATAGATCTTTGGAATATGGTTGGTCTTCAATCTAATGTTATAATATATGAAATCATGATTAACATTTATTTTTTCTCATCATGAGTTTCCTCTACTAGATTTTTTTCATCAGGAGACCTTTCTTGTAGCAGCTTTGTCCCACCTTCCTTCAAACCTTCCATGTATTTCTTCAAATATCCCATGCCTTTCTTCAAATTTGCTTCCATACCATCGATGTTAGCTTCCAAGAATCATATTAAACTATTTATCTTAGTTTTGATCACATTCCTCAAATCATCCATCCGATTTTTCTTAGCAGGTATTTCATTTTCTTGATTCCAGTCATTCTTTTTCTTTCTTTTAGCAACTCCATCGTGAATCTATTGTATCTCTAAAATTTTGCATCTCCAAGGTTTGAACTTGCAATGTGCAGTAGCCCTCTGTGTTCTCTTTCCAATTCCACCAACCTAATCGAAATTGGATTATCTAAGAACGAGTTATGCCCAATTTCCCACGATGACCTGATTATATAATTTTTCAGTAGAGTGAACTTGTACAAATTGCCTCATGTCACCATTTTGATATTCAGACCTACAAACAATACAACGAAAACTACATTTCTTCCTCTTTTCATAGCTTATGGAAATTCAATTTTGATGCTCAAAGAGAAAGTTATGACGCTTTTCAAAAGGTCACCTGTTTGGGGTGTAATTTGGGAGCCTGCAGAAATCCTAAATTTCTTGGACTGTATCTCCACAAATATAGAGAAACAAGATCTAACATTTTGTCCCAATCTTCCCCAAGATTTTGGCACAAATGGGTGTTAATTTTAGAGTCTCAAACATCGTAGAAGAACAATTATAGAGAATATTCTAGGATGACCTGTTTGAGATGGAATTTCGGAGCTTGTGAAAACCCTAATTTCCTCCGATCATATCTCAGAACATTTACCAAGAGAAGATCTGAAATTTAGACCAGATATTTAAAAATATTTCGGCTAAAATGGGTCTTCCTTTTATCTTCTAAAACTTCATAGAGAAAACGTTATAGTGAAAATTTCACAGACTTGTTTGGAGCAGTGAAAACCTAGAATCCAAAACTCTAATACCAAATGTTATGAAACCAACTCACAAGAAGATAGAAAAGATAAATCAACGACTTCAAAATCAACCTCTTCGAGGGGCAATGGCCTTTAAATTACACAAATGAGAAATTCTTGGTTGATACAAATGACAAGACCTCCTTTCTATATATAGGAGTCTAAGGGGTCCGAATACAATCAGAGCCTACATAACAATAATATTGTAGGGGTACAACAATAACAATAGTGGGATTCTAGCACAATCATACAATAAGGGGGTTGCACTAATAAAAATAAGGGGTTACACTAGTAGTATAGGGACCTAACAAAATATCCTATAGTGAAGTATGTATTATTTTTCACTGTATTGGTTGTCCCATTGTAGTCTAAGCAAGTAATGCATACTAGTGATCTAGGTTATGCATGGTCTATGTTGTAGTGCCTTGCATCTCTTTTTATCTTATGATGAAGTAATATAAATAATGATAGATTTCCTCTTTTATATTAGTGTATGAATGTGTAGGTTTTTGTAAATATGGTAGTTCACTTATCATTTTCTTAATTGTCTCATACCGAGTTGAATGTCTTTGAATGTCTAGAATGACTAAGTGAATTAATAGTTTGGTGATAGTTTAATATGTTAAGATATTATTATGTTGAACGATATCTTGCTTTTTGGATTTCAATAAGATGGACAATAGGAATACTACACCTCAACCATAGCCTTATTATGGACCATTACTTGCGTACTAAACAGTGAGAATAAGAGCCAACAATGTCCTGCACAATGTGTAGTCTTGGAATGACTAATGGATTTTTATCTTATAGGCATCTGAGTCTTATGCTCTAAGTCAATTTATAGTGTCTCAAGGTTATAACAATTCCATATAATTCTGAAAACAATGTTCCAACATTCCCCCATTATCATCTTGGGTGATACTTCATCCACTTGATGGGTAATGTCAAAAGGGTCGATGTTGAGCGGGTTTGTTTTCCAACTACATAGAAAATCCCTGGTCTAATAGAATCTCACTCACCAACACTCCCCTCAAATACTTGATCACATGTTTTTCTACTACCTAATGCTCATGCGTTGGATTCACCATGAACTGAATCAAGTTGTTAACTTCAAAACATCAATTTGGTTTGCTTTTGATCCACCAACTTTGAATCTAAGGCTATCACCTTTTTTTATTTGGTGATCATGGGTGTGGCCATACATTCGTAATCTTCCATCATAAATCTCTTTACAGTCTCAACTACGTACCTACCTGTTGTAGCGGCAACAACCACCCTCCAAAATGTTTCCTTAAGCTTTGTTTTAGAGCCTCCCTACCAACCATCCTTAGCAACATGTCTTGCACTGTCAAGTTCATGGGCTTCAGCCGAGTTTCATAGGCCTACCAACTTGTGCATGTCAACATGATTGTTTCCCACCAACATGATGTCATTCGCACTTAGTCTATTTCCTAGCTAAGATGCTCCCCTTGAAAATTGTGTAATTATGGAGGGGAACCAGACTTCCCTCCAGAAATTGCACAATCCTGTTGGGCTCCAAAATTGCGTAATCTATCTAGGCATCCCTCCCTTAGAAAATTGCGTAATGCACCTTGACACTGTATTTTTGCCAAGAAATTATGCGATTTTGGGAGGTAGTGACCTGTTGAACCAAAAAATTGTGCAATGCTTGAAGGAGAACCAACCTTACTCAGCCCAAAAGTTAGGCAAATCCCTTTCCCAAGCTTGCAGACTACCGCATGTGTCTTCAGGTCGACCGCTCCCCTTAAGGACTGAGCTATATTCATTTGCATGCATGGGATGGTTTTCCCAAAATAGCAAAAGGAAACATTTAAAAGGAATCCCTATATTTTAGGGATCTATTTTAGTAGCTATAGGCTACATGCAAAGATCGTTAAAAGCTCCAGCCAAGTGTCTCTTTTTCCTAGTTTCATAAATTGCGCGTCATAACCTCAATCTTATCAAAATGCATTCACTGAAAACTGTAGAGCTCATTCCTCACATCAATCTTGCAACTCTAATATCCCACATTGCATTTAGGAGTCTTCGACACATTCAACTCAGTTGTTTCATGGTAAGTCTGCTTTGCATGTCTTATGCCTCATTTCTGAGACTTTTTATATTTTGCTTTGTGTAAGTGTTGTCTGCTTGATTTCAATGAATGCTTGTTGACGTTTTTATGTATGTTAGCTTGTAGAAGCGTTGTTTCATTTTTTCTCTTGATCACACTATTGTTGCATACATGACATTGTTTTTTCACTCGCGGTCATCATTGTGGTGACTTGCTTCACACACATGCTCGCTTTCCCATTTTTTGAATCTTGCACTAACTTTTTTCATGCATAATCATTCGCTCTTTCCTACTCTCATTCTCACCATGCATCCAAAGCTTTTCATGTTTTCATTCGCTTGTCGTTGGGTCTAGGATGCCTTTACCCTGACCATGCCTTGCTCAGACAACAATGCACATTTTAGGAAGTGAAGGCGTAGCCTTCCCTCCAGAAATTGTGCAAACCTGGCCAGCACTAACCTCGAGGATTGCTTCGTGCAATTCTAGGAGGCAGTACCTTGTTGACCCAAAAAATTGTGCAATGCAGTCCATGGGCTTGCATGTCACTGTTGATTGAAATTTCACATTTCGCAGTTTCAGTCCTCAGCAGGCCAAACTGGACTATGAATTGCATAGATCCAATTGTCAGTCAGCCTTCTGATAGCCTGGACTATGCCTTGCATAGTTTCGGTAGTTAGTCTCCCATCATCCTGATGAACATCGGGTAATCTTCATAATCAGTGACACAGGTATGTTGCATGACATCCCTCCAATTTGTTTTGGTTTTCAACTGGTAGATTTCTCACCATGAGTGTTGCTATATCTCTAGGTATCACATGTGTTTGTTTTCGTCTCCACAGTATAGGTACAATGGCCTTAAGGGGAGAAAAGTCGAAGGACACCGTTGAGAGCATAACTAGAGATATAGTTGAGCAAGTGTATTTGAGCTTTCCTATTTATGAAGACACCAATTCATTCATAGATAAGGATATCAAGATGAAATGGCAGTAGCATCACAGTGAGGAGCACCATAAGCAGCTATAGAGTGTAGACTACCTGTGCACGACAAATGCAAGAGGAAGCTTATTTATGGCGCAGAGGTGAAGAAAATTTGCTAGTTCAAAGTAGATCCACTCGTGATGAAAGAAACTTGGACACTGATGCTATGAGGTGATAGCGTGACAAGAGGATCATGTAAAGGAAGAGAGAGAAATAGAGAAGTATTTGTAGGTGTTGAAGCAGTAACTGAGGTAAGAACAAGAGGTGCACAGACGATTGAAGGAAGTGTAGTAGGAACAGGTACAGCAAGTGGCGCAACATGTGCAGATTGATGAAACTATGCCCATACAAGATATAGACCCATCATAGCTACTGGCATAGAGTAGATTGGCTAAGTAGTGTTTCTGATAACATGTGTGGGTGTTCAAGATCATGGATTTCATTATGGGCTCGCGTGCGATCCCATCTGTTGGCACACCCATCCAGGCGAAGACAAAGAAATAAGTCCAACTAGATCTAGACATATACTTTGACGAGTTGGTCTACATAGCCACCAGCACCCACTTGGAGATTAGTGCGAACATTGTGCATCAGTATGTTACTGGTCTAGCTACACTAAAGACTATGATGTGCATGTTATCAGATGAGTTGGATAGAGGAGCCAAATCAATGTACTCGAATGCAATGGAAGCAAGGGCTCACTTTCAGCAGGATGTCACCATTGAGCATGTGGACACCATCATGGACTACCAAGCTTAGCATCAGTTCCCCATCATTGATCATCATGAGGATGTCGAAGAGTTGATCTTCCCACAACTGTTTGAGTCTTAGTGATGTCTCACATGAATTACTGGAGACTATTTTGTCTCACATGGGTACATGTGCAGATTGTAATGTAACATCTTGTAAGACTTAAAGACCAAGTGTCGATGGTCGTATGTAACATGCATGTAGCAGTTGAAGAGTTATGAGGTAGGTGAAGAGTCATGAAAGAGAATGTCAAGGGTCACCCCAATCTTTGCTAGAACCTCATAACTCATTGAAGAGGCTTTTGGGAGCCAATCTTCCTATAGGTGTATCT
>APFE031255039.1:3444-16542 GCA_000404065.3 Pinus taeda | reverse complement strand
ACAATACATATTTATACATGCCGAAGCATCCAATACCATGGACCAAAAACCATCGCGTCCAAAACCATGTGCAAAAATCATGCACAAAACAATAGGTAGGTCCGCCCAACATAATATAGGGCCCAAAAACCAAAATTTTCTGGGGTGTTGCCCTAGACCCCATAGAGGGAGGCTTCACCCCTCAAACCCCTTGTGACCCCCCCGCTATGAAATCGACGCAACAAAGGGAGGGCTCTGCCCCCTCTCTAAACCCCCTATTAACTACATGAGCTAGTCATGGAAAGAATATAACACAACCCAACACAGATTTCTCACCATGAGTGTTGCTATATCTCCAAATATCACAAGTGTTTGTCTCCCTCTATGCAGTATAGGTACAATGGCCTCTAAGAGAGTAAAGTCAAAGGACACCGTTGATAACACAACTAGAGATATAGTTGAGCAAGTGTCTATGAGCTTGCCTATCTATGAAGACACCAAGTCATTCATAAACAAGGATATCAAGATGGAATGGAAGCAGCATCACAACACTATCAATAGAAACAAAGGGTAGCAGACCTGCATGCGAAAAATGCAAGAGGAAGGTTGTTGATAGGGCAGAGGTAGAGAAAAGCTACAAGTTCAAAGCAGATCCACTCATGATGATAGCATCTTTGGAGACTTGGGATATGAGGTGACAACATGATAAGAGGATTGCACAAACGCAAAGAGAGAAACAAAGAAGGAGTGCAGGTGTTGAAGTGGCAACCTAGAAAAGAACATGAGTTGCACTAACGAGAGAAGGAAGCGCAACAGGAACAGGTATAGCAGGGGGACCAACATGTGCAGACAGATGAAACTATGCACATACAAGATATAGACCCATCCCAATAGCTTGCACATATTAGACAGTGTAAGCAATGTTGTTGATCACATGCACAGGTGTTCAGGAGCATGGATGTCATTGTGCACATGCATATGATCCCATTCATTGGCACACTCACTGAGGAAAAAACAAAGCACCAAGTCCGACTGGAGTTGGACATGTACTTCGACGAGTTGGTGCACATAGTCACTAGCACACACTTGGAGATCAACGTAGACACTATGCATAAATATGTTGTTGGTCTAGCTGCATTCAAGATTATGATTTGCATGTTATTAGATGAGTTAGTTAGAGAATCCAAATCATTGTGCCTGAATGCAACAAAAGTAAGAGTTCACTTTCAGCAAGATGTCACGATTGAGCACGCGGACACCATCACAAACTATCAAACTTGGCATCAGTTCGCGACCATCGATCATCACGAGGATGTCGAAGAGTTGGTCTTCCCATAGTTTTCTGAGTCCTAGTGATGTCTTGCATGGCTTACTCAAGCCTATTTTGTCTCACATGGGTGCATCTGCAGATTGTAATGTAACATCTTGTAAAATTGAAAGAGCAAGTTTCGATTGTCGAATGTAACAGTCATGTAGTAGTTGAAGAGTTATGAGCATAGGCGAAGAGTCATAAATGGGAATGTCAAGGGTCACCCCACCCTTTGCTATTTATAAAACTTCATGACTCATTATAGAGGCTTTTGGGAGCCAAGCTTCCTATAGGCGTATCTTAGAGAAAGCTTGGATTGTATTGTAACGAGCCTTGGCTTCTCAATAGTGCAGAGCTAGTATATCTCCTTGGAGGAGTAGGCGATAGTGACTATAACATTCCGCTGTTGGGACTTGTAGTCAGACATCGTTGTATGTATGATTGCAACTTTCAATTTCTTAATATAATAGAGCTAGCACATTTCATGCATATGTTGTTATTGTATTACAGTTGTCTTGGTTACAATAACGATATAAGTATATGTTTTCTTACGCATGTATGTATGGACTCTTTCTATATATGTATGTATGAACCTAGATGATATGTGTTTTTGGTTTAACCATCACTTTTGACCATTGGTTCACCATCCTTTCATCTTGTGATGTATCTTTACTCGTGTGTTCCCTTCCAAGCTTCGTGTTTCCACAAGCTTCCAAGGGGCACACTTATCCCAGTTTCTATGTGTTAGAACCCTTCATGCACCTTCCTTGGCTTGTTGTAGTGGTCACACCCTTGCTACCAACAAGGACATGTTGCTCACCTATGCACACAACTGCAGTAAAGGTGATACTGTACGACCCACCGCTAGGACTCCTACACCAAATGGTCTAAGGTCTAGTTGGGACTTCTTACTGTGGAGATCTCCTGACATGTTAGTGGGTCGAGCATCGTCAACACTACTTTTTCCAAAGAATATATCCCTCGGGTTTCTAATCCTCCAAACCTATCTACTTCACCTTGAGCTCAACTTCCATTTCTCTACACCCTATAATTGACTTCTCTGCTCTTTTCTGAAACAACTATCTACATACAACAATGAAATTAGTGAATCAGTCCTAACAAATATAAAGTATAAGTTCAAATATACTTCACTTTTGGTGAATCCCACACTAAGAAAGAATCCATCAATCCTAGAATACCATTATCTTAGTGCCTTCTTGAGCCTACATAAGGTATTGTTAAGCTTCCAAACATATATAAGACTCGTTTTGATGTACCTCAAATCCCTAAGGTTGCTCAATATACACTTCTTCACCAATGGTTCCATTAAGAAATGATATCTTCACAACCATTTTATGTGTCATCCATCCCATGAATGAACCAATATCATAACATCTCTAATGGAATTTACTTAATGACTAGAGAAAAATTGTCTTCACAATCCACTCCATCTTTCTAGGAGAAGCCTCTCACCATAAAACTCACCTTTAATTTCTCAATGTCACCATATGTAACATGCTTGATATTGAAGAGACACATTGAACTCAAAAATTATTTCCCTTTATTTCTTGCTATAATACCCCAAATATCATGTGTTATGAGGGATGTTTACTCTTATACCATGACATTCCACCACACATGCTAGCATGTTGCCTCCTCAAAAATAGAGAGTTTGGAATTAATGATGTTGCTCATCGATTCCATATAGCCAGGAAAATTTGTTAGAGGCATACTCTCCCTAATTGTGCTCTTAGGAGACTCAACATACTTCCAACCATCCCTAAATGTCTGCATCAATCATTTAGGTCTCCTAATAGAATTAGAAGGGGCTGATGCCTCCTTCATGAACTAGAAAATTCTTGTGTCTTGGATCACCCTTGCTCAACCTTCAAAGCTTCATGCTCCACATCTTCTACCACTAGAATGGGCTCATTTAACTTCTTATCTATAAATTCCTCCTCAAATTCTACATCCTTTCTAACTACTAATTTTCTTGATGTTGGAATACAGATCCTATAGGAATTTGAAGTCTCACTATAAATCATAACCAAACCCTTCCCTTTGGAGGGATCCACCTTGTCCCTTTTCTCTACAACTACATGAATATAAAATGGGAAACTAAAGTTTTAAAATTACTTGTCTTTAGTTTCACATCAATGAATTCCTTATCTAATGTCTTGTCCTCTAAGATCCTATGCAGATAGATGTAAAATTTGTAGACGATGGTGTTACATGTCTCTTCCCAAAGACATGGGAAAGTCATACTCATGGATCATGGCCTTAGCAGTATCTATGATTGATCAATTCTTACAATCTGCAAACCCATTCTAATATGGTTTGTATGAAACTATCGCCCCCCTCTTGATGTATTCCTACTTACAAACCATTTCAAATCATTAGAGGTATAGTAACACCCATTAGTTGAAGTCAAAACCTTGATCTTCTTTCTTCTCTAGTTCTCAACAAGAGCTTTGAACTCTTAAAACCTACTAAAGACCTCATCCTTCATCTTTAAGAAATAAATCCATTTTTTCAAGAGAAATAGTAAAAAATGGAAACATAGTACATATCTTCTAAAATTGGTGCTACTGACATTTGTCCAAAAACATCCAAATGAGGTCTAGAATCTCCTTAATACTTGTGCTTACTACTTTGGAAAGTATCCCTAACATTATTTCCAATCATTCATCCTTTGCATACTCCATATTGCTCAATGGTGATATCTAGAAGTCCTCTGACTATCTCCTTCATAACAAGAAATGTTATATAATGCAAGTTCCCCATGCCCTTTTTCCAAAACTCACACAAAATATTACTACTATGAAAAAAGGATAGAATAGGTTCACCTTATAAACTACATAAATTTTCTTCTCTAACCCCAATCACTTGTGCTTCTTTAGTCTAGATTCTCTAGCTTGATAAATCCTTGCATTTTCTTGAACTCTACTACAAATCCCTTATTTTCCATAACCAAAACTAAAAGAAATTTTTTCTTTAGGTATGGAACATATAATGAATCATTAAATTCTATTGAGTTATTTGAATTGAGACAGAAGGAAATAGTACCAACCCTTTCAATACTTGTAATCATCAACAACCTCAATCTATACTCAAAATTCCTACTCTGCTAGACTAGAAACAATATTGGGATGATGGCATATGACAAGACACCCACTATCCACATACCATCTATTTCTCATAACCGTTTTGGTAGAAAGGCAAGATACCAATGATAATTATTTCTCAAACTTGATAAAAAATTTATTGATTAGAGTTTCTATAGAGGCAACTACCTGCTATTGTTGCTACTTTCATTTACCATTGTTTTTTTCAAGACATTGTGATGCATAATATCCAAACTTAAGACAAATCAAGTAGTTTATTTTAGCTAAGTCCTTCTTCTTGGTTGTTAGGATGACTCCTCTTACTAGAGCCCTTGCATTTTCCCTTCATATAATCAAATAGGGATAGGTTCTCATCACAACCCTTCTTGCTAGCATTGAATCCATTCAACTTTCCTCTTGAATACAATCATCCCATAATATTTCAAAATTTTGTATTTTCTCATGAGCACAAACACCTTGAAAAAATCGTCCTATAAAACTAGGAATCCATTTAGTTCCATGTTCACAAGTTTATCATCTTCTAGCTTCACCTTGACTATTGTAAGCTAATCATGGATCTATGTGACTTCCATTAAATAATTGGTAGTAGTATTCAATTTGGTCATCTCTATGGATCTGCGTTTTTTCCACAAGATCATTTCTTTTTAATGTTCTCACTATGATATAGGATTACAAGTGCATTCAAAATATCCTTAGTAATTATTTTCTTAGATATGTGGAGGATTAAGTGATTTTTAATGGTGTCCATTATAATCCAATTGAATTTTACCTCCTTCTTGTTATGTGATTCCAATTATTGCATATACAGTGATGGTGTCACTACATCTTTCATGATGTCCTAAAGATGATTCTCTTCCAACTAGAGGGTAACACTAACCTTCCAAGATAAAAAATTAGAGGCAACGTCAAATTTGTCTTCAAATATGAGGTTAGATAATGCATCTCATATCTACACATAAAATTATAGTATTATATATTTTAGTCAAAACAAATTTAGTATCATGGAAATTCTAGGTGGTTGTTGTCCTATACTTATTAATTAAACCAAATCTTGAATTTATTAAATAACAAAAATAAAAAAATATGAGCATGCACCAACCAAACAAATGGCTAGGGAATGTAATGGAAGCATAGAAATTTAATCTCTTAGACACATTGAAATCATATTTTCATTCCATTGAAGAAATGCTTACAAGTAAGCCTCCACATAGTTCCCAAAAAGAGAACATACATATATACATAAAATACTTCGAACTGAGCTTGTACAACATACTAAAAACTAAAAACAATAGAAAATTATTGTACGACCTACATGAAAACATATATGATATATCCATAAGACTATATAGACATGTATAAAATCTTTGTATGATTATATGGACTTCCATACAACTATTCAAAAATTTATAGAAAATTATGTTCGGTTGCTTGCTCCTTTTCCCTACCTACCTTCTCCCTTTCTCTCTTGCTCAATTGCTAAAGTGTGTGTAATAGCCTCTACGTCTCCCTGTCTTTTTAGTTTTAGTGAAGAATCTAATTTTAAGGTTGCTTCTGGTATAATTACAATTTCAGACTCAACTACTAAAAACAAGGCTCACACTTTTTACTAAAGTGAATTATAAGATATAATTACTTTAACAAAATTAGAAATACTTTTCAAAAATATATTGAATTACTTTCGCATGTTGACATTAAACATATGTGGAAATTCCTATTTGATTTATAATTCACAACAATGCCATGATATCACTTCTGGTGTCCCTTGTTCATTAAACAAGTTATTTAGAGAATAATAGACATAATATCAATGTGTAAATCAAATAAAATAGAATGAAAATCAAGAAATAATAACAATAAACAAAACTATATTGATATTTATAAATGCATGTGATGTTCACTTGCCTCTTCTGGTGGGACATGTCCTACATGAGAATAATTCCAAATATAATAATATTCACTTGAAAACCAACTACATTATTTCTAGTAGAATACATAGTTTCTAATTGACGAAAACATTACCACCTAGTTGACCTTTATTGATGAAGTCTCAACTAGTAAATGTTGGACCTTCTTTAATGAGGCAACTTACATTCATTGATTACACACTCTACTACATTATGATTCCTTATTTAAAAGAGATAGACCTCAATACATTTAAGAAACAACATATTCTACTAACTAGGGAAGTTAGGGTGAGAACCTAACATCCACCTTTAATACCTCGACAACCACAATTTTTTGTTGATTTGTAGTTATAGGCCTATCCTTGTCCCTATTGGTTCTTATCTACTGACTTTATTTAATAAAATGTTTGATAGTTTAATTTATTCTATCCATTATGATAGCAATCATTTATACTACGAGTGTTAACCTCATACATGGCAGACCATCTTTTTCTTGTTATTTCTTAAATTGTGAGCATACTTCATGTTTCTATGATCCATCATTGTTTCACATATTTCACAATGTTTGTTGATTTCCACCTCTTTGACATCCTACATTATGTTATAGCTAGTCAAAGCTTTAAGTGACATATTTCATTTATGTGCTAGTCATTATGCATTTAATGCACCAAAGGTCCATTTTTATAGACTAGAATGATAGGCCTTGGATAGAATCTTGCATTCTCTCTATCTTCTCTTATTACCTATATTATTGTATGATTGAATACTCTTCATTAGATTCATTCTATTGTACCTTTTAGAATACTTATTTGTATGAAATGATCTTGTGCATTCTTAGTAGGACACACATTTTCTATACAATCCTTAACACAAACCATTGGATATGTTATCACTCAGGATTTTCACTAGAAGTTATCAGAAGAAATAAAATGATCGAGGTAACCACAAACCAACTTTTAAGCATAGGCTCTAGCCAACCTATGGCTCAGAGAGGGCTCTCTCTATATGATTTAGCTTTGTTTGCTGGGATTTCAGGCTGGTTATGAATGTTTAGGGGGTTTTTGATTTGTATTGAAGATTTGATTGTGGAATCCTTAAAACAAATGGATAGAATGATGTCTTTATACTATTGGGCTATGGAGTCAACAGAAGTGAAACAAAACTGGAATTAACTCACTAAAGGGAATGCTCAAAGGGCTAAATAGCAAAGTAGAGTGCATGTATATAGGCTAGAGGGGTGAAATGGTTTGAATCTGGGTGAGAGAGCAACCAAGAATTCTCACACTGGGACTTAAACAAGGAATAGAGGGTAATCAAAAACAAAGGGCAATTAAGAATCCTTTGATATAGATTATAAAGAGACAACCTAAACTAAGGAGCAATTAAGAATTCATAACTTAGATATCAGTAGAAAACATTCAAATGAATAACAGTTAAAACAGAGTGCAATTAAGAAAATTATAAGATATCATTTCATGTTATAGCATTCAGATTTAGATATGCATTGTGGAAAAAATTTCAAGGAAGAAAACAACAACGTGAGAAATACTTGTTTGCACTTTGCTTTATACATGAATCCTGTGAAATATCTTGTCTTTATTCATCAATCCAGCTTGCTAGCCCAGTCGGTGATATAGTAGCTTTACCATCTTTTGATCAAGAAGTATATAGAAATGTCTAAGAATCCACCCTACGTAATTCAATTTGTGAAGTATTTATACAAAAATTTATTACAAAATATCTCAAACTAACTTGAGATTTAATCTAGGAAATACAATTATCTTCTTGCAAGAAGATAGAGATAGCTATTGAACTACTTTCATGTTGTCCCTCTTATTGTGGTGCTTCTGACCTTTACAATTTGGTTTGTAGCCCTTTATGCTCTTTGATGTTTGAACTTTCACAATAGAGGCTTTAGTTAATTTTGGCTTTCATCTGATACTCTTTGGCACTGATACTCTTTAGCCATGCTAACCTGTGTTTACCTTTTAATCTGTTGATTGTACATTAACCTTTTTACTAAATTTTACTATAGTAAATTGTCAATTTTTCCCATAATTTTGCATCGGGTAACTTGATTTTTAACATCCTTATATATATCTCATCTTCTTTAGTGTACTTAGCAAAAGTAGGCCTAGTGATGAATAGGTATTTAACCTGATGCTGGAGGAACAATTTCAAATGTCTGGTAAATAACTTTACATGTTGGCAATGCCTTTATCAATGATGTACTGGCTTGTTCTTTAGATAGCTCTTTGATTTTGTTGTTATAATCTTGTTGTGTGATGAGCTTGTCATGTATGACCAAGGGACTGGGTAACCCTTTCTCTCAAAAAATTTAAAACTTGGCCATAAATCTATCAACCACTTCCTACATATTTTGACATTTGTCTTCCAAGTTTAACATTAAGTTTCTCTTGGAAAGGACCTTTCTTACCTCCAAAATTGTTTCTATCCTATCCTCTATATCCAATTCTTGAAGTTCATATTTGTTTTTATTTTTAAGGAAGTGAATAAGTCTAGTTGCATCTTCAGGCATGTCTCCTAGTTCTTCCTTGGATTTTTGGATAGCTTTTGTAGCTATCTTTATCAAGTTTATCGGTTCAAAAATCACTTGAATTGATGGTCAAATATCATTGACAAAGTCAATGATATTGGCCCATAATAGTTCTTTGGCTTGCCCAAGGGGTTCCTTTAGTGTTATATCTTTCTCCATGGCCTTTAATATTTCATTGATTCCGGCAACCTTCTGCACTTCTTCCTTGTGCATGATCTTGGAAAACTTGCACTGTTCCCAAGCTTGTCACCTTTTCTTTCAATTTGTTCATTTCTATAGCCTGAATAGACATTTCCTCCATGGCTCTAACCAACTCTGCTACTTTTTCTCCTGATGTATCTGCTGTTGATGTAAACTCTATTGAAACTGGTTGTGTTGTAGGCATGGGAGTTGTGGGAGCCAATGAGGCTGCCAACGTTCAAGGGATTGTTGTTGAGACCGTTGGGATGAAATTGGCAGAAGTAGTGACAATATCACTTTGCTTCAATTGAATCAAAGTGTCTAGTTCTTTATCTATCTCCTTTAACTGATCATTAAGTTTCAGGACCAAATCCATCAACTCTTCATATCTGGTTTGGCTCCCTAAAACCTCCTATGTTTGGGGTTGTTGCAACTGAGGTATCTTTCATTGTTTTTTTCAATGCAACAATATCATAATTTTTCTTCTTTATCGGTTGTTCAGTGGCTTTGATATCTTTGCGATCATGTTCTAATTCAATCACTAAGTCTTCCAAAGACTTGATTCTAGTATCCTTGGCCTATGAGGAGGCCTTCTTTAATTGATATTGAGCTGAGATATTGCTCAATGAATTCTACAGTTGACGAGTAGCTATGGCTATACCTATGAGGGTGGAGTATATCATCTCTCTAGCTTTTTTGTGCAATTCGATTTGGTCAATGGGATGAATATCCCTTGCCAATATCTCAAAGTCAATTCTCTTGTAATCTCCTGATGTCCTTGGTTATTGTGTAGTTGGTTTTATGAAGGACATCTGTAGTTTTCCCTCCTTGATGTCAAAAGCTGACATCAACCTTGTTTGATTGATAGGTGTGAGTTTGAGATACTGAGCATAAGTTTGGGCCTTTAGTTTGATTTCTTTATATCTATCTTTTATATCCTTCTCCTTATCAGTAGGCCTATTGAATGAGGATACCTCTACACTTTCTGTCTTTCCAAAATTTGGGTTTATGATGTAGGTGGCCCCTGTGTTTCATCAGATAGAGTTGTGCCTTTACTTTTTTCCAGTTCAGTATCAATTATTTCTACTGAGCCTTTTGTATCTTCCTGCTCTGAAATAAGATTTAGCTTAGGTATTTTTCTTTGATTGGTCCCATATTTTATATTTGATGTGCCCATTCCTGAACTTGAGGGTTCCTCCCCAGTCCTTTTGGGATTCTTTTCCTCATTTTGAGGAGTCTGCATGATAGAAAGGGTGCTCATGGATGGATCTTGCTATTTAGGTACCTGTAGAAACGAGCTCTCATCAAACTATCTTTCTAAGTCACTGAAGGCATTCTCTACATCTACCTTTTTACCGTCTTTGTCTACAAGAGTTTTTTCCACTCACTCAGATTGATTTGCATTCTTTTTATTTCTAGTATGGGGTGGTGAATATAAGGTCCCAACTTGGCCTTCTTTCTCAATCTGGTCATAAATTCTTAAGGGTCATACCTCTATATGAAACTCTTTTGGAACTTCATTTGCTACAAAATTTGGCCTGTCTCCTTCCCTGCCTCTCTAGAATTAGAGATGAAGGGGCCTAACTAGTTTTTTACTTTGAATTTTGATTTTTTCTTGGCCGAGACAAAATTTATCTCATCAGAGTTCACTATTTTTCGAAGTAATCTAGAGAAAATAACCTCATGGGGAGGTATTTGGGTAGTTTATATGGTGCAAGATGGCAACCATAAATCCTTATCTCTGTGTTGTTTTGGTAAAGGTACCAATCTCCCACATTCCTTTGTTTAGAAAATTAAAGGACTCTTTTGATCTCTAGAGTTATCCTGCGTGGAGGGATTCCTTTTAGCATAGTCATGACTAGATGAACACAAGAATCTATGAAGGTTGAATAGGTATATGGTGAATCAAGCATATGGAATAGTGGGATCCAAAAAATGACAGACTTGGGCTGGCCTTTGGTATCTAGCTTCTAGAGGGGAAAAGGAATTTTGTTTGGCTCATAATATAGGAACATATGGTAGAGGACAGGTGAGAATTTGAATACTCTTTCATTATGGATCTTGGTGAACTGTTCATGCATTCTCTTAGCTATGAACTCAACATAATTGTACAAAAGGGCAGGATGTTGTCTTGGGGTATAGATTGACATGAATTCCACGACAAGTTCATCAATAAATTCATCAACGGAGCAACCTAGGACACATGATATCATGGTGATGATTTGTTTTCCCCTTTCATAGAAAATGGAATAAGATATATGGGGGGGGGGGGGGGGGCATTTTAGGAATGTGTTGTTCTTCAACAATGAAATCTTGGAACAATTGGGCCAGTCTAGAGGGACTTAACTTGGAATATTGGTCTAACAAATCTCCAATTGAGAGTGGAGTCAGGTTTGGTCCCGGTTGGAGTTACAACATTTTATTTATGGAATCAGTTCTAATTGTGAGTAGAATCTTTCCATCAGGGGACATAATAGCTCTCAGGCAGGGCATGTAATAGGCATGGCAATCATGGACAATTTCAAGGAAAACATGTAGCTGTGGGAACTGGTATTTGGGCAAATTTGACTCCCAAAGGCCAATATCATCAACATGTTTGAGGTATATGTCCCTACTTAAACAATGGATTTTAGGCAAGAGGCTCTCGGTAGATGTATCCCTAATTTGCAACTCCCTGTCAGCTAAGGGAAGGTGGTCGAGGTCCAAATGGGGTTTTATGATAAGTCTAATGTCCAAGGCAACATGGGAAACCATAATTTAGTTCTTGTGTATTTAAATTTGGCTTTATAGGATTATTTAGAAGTTTCTCACCGGAACTGGGTTTTTTCAAAGGGTTTTCCCGTGAGTTTTCAAATTTAAAGTATTTATTCAATTAATTTTACTTAACTGAATCACTGTGCAAGGCTGCAAATTTGTGAATTTGAAATGGTGAGTGGTAGTTTGCGGTGAAATACCTAGAATTGGGTGAAAATTTTGCAAATTTTGGAGTTAAAAGTAGCTGCAGAGGTCCGAATGAATAAGGTACAGACTGAGAGGTCGACTTGGGTCTCTAAAAATTTCTTCAGTGGTTAATTCAGATTTCAAATGGTGATTTCAGCATTTGTAGGAATCATACTGGGTCACAGAGAAAATGAGCAAATAAGGGTGAAAAAGGACTTCTCGGCCTTTTTATGGAGCAATAGTTATTTTTTGGAAGGTGATTTCGAATGTGTTGGGTTGTGTTTTATTCTTTCCACATAGTTAACAGGGGGTTTAAGGGGTACCCGTAACCCCACTTTATGGTGTCTGGGGCAGCGCCCTGGAAAATTTTGGTTTTGGACCCTATGTTAGGTTGGGCGGATCCACCTATGGTTTTGTGCATGATTTTCGCACATGTGTTTGGACGCGATGGTTTTTGGTCCATGGTTTTGGACGTGATGGTTTTCGGTCCATGGTATTGGATGCTTCGGCATGTATAAATATATATTGTAACATTGAAAGGAATATAATGAAAAATCAAGCTGGTAGTCCCAGTTTTGGGATCCAGTGGGAAATCTCTCTGTATATGTGTTTTATGTGTTATGCTCTCGCATTTTTATTTTTCTTGTGATGTAGAATTCGTATGCAGGTAATTTCTGTATGGGGTTAAAATCTACATTTGGTACTAGAGCTGTTTTGGCTTCAAGGGGACGCCTTTGTTGCTGAGGGGTTTTGCTCGGGCCTGTGGTAGACCCTGTTCAGTGGGAGATCTGCGAGATCGATTCTGGTGGTGAAAGAAGATGGCACGCAGCGGAAAGATAGAGATTGAGAAGTTCAATGGTCAGAGTTTTGAGTTGTGGAAACTCAAGATGGGGGATCTGTTGGTGGATAAAGATCAGTGGATCGCGATAGATCCGGGTACTAAACCAACGGGAGTGACCAATGAAGAATGGAAGAAGTTGGATCGGAAGGCGAAGAGCACAATATGATTGTGTGTCTCAGATTCAGTATTGTTGAATGTATCAGGGGAAGCTACGGCAAAGGCTTTGTGGGACAAGTTAGGGACTTTGTACCAATCTAAGTCTC
>APFE031255037.1:11210-62162 GCA_000404065.3 Pinus taeda | reverse complement strand
AACTCCTAGTACAACATCACCACCTCCCATTGGAATGGAAAGCATTGGGCTATTCAATACATATTGTCCCATGGATAAATTGATATTATGGCACTTTTTAGAGAAATTTATTGTTCCTCCACTTGCAACCATCACTTGACACTTTGGTGCTGGATATAGGAAGCAATTCAATTCTTTATATATCTTACAATGAATAAAATTATGGTTACTTCTTGAATCAATCAACACTATTACCTTTTTCTTCTTGATATGTCCTTTTGTCTTGATGGTTTAAGGAGTGGTAATTCTAACCAATGCATTACAAGATATGGTCAGATTCATTTCTTCTTTATCTAGGCTTTGTTCCTGGAGTATATCCTCTTATTTTGACCTTTCTTATTCCTTTTCTTCTTCCTCTTCACAATCTATGTAGAATAATTTATTCTCAACACACTTATGACCTTTAGTGTGTTTGCTATCACAATTGTAACAATGCCCTTTTGCTCCTTTTTCTTCCAATTGTTGTGGTGTCAACCTTATAGGTTGTGGAAGGCTAGGGGCAACAACACTTCCATCTTTATAGTTGTGAGTGTTCGGCTTCCTCGTTGCCATAATTTTTCTTTCCAATTTTCTTGCTAACTTGAATGCCTTCTCCAATGAATTAGATTCCCAAAGGTGAACATCATGTTGGATATTCTTCTTTAAAGTCCCTATGAACACATCAATCATATGCTCCTCTGCAATATTTTTTACCCTTATGTTCAATTTTTAGAACTCCTCAATGCGCTCCATCATTGAACCCTTTTGTTTGAGACTTATCAATTGGCTAAAAAAGGTGTTGCTTTTTGTATCCTCATAATGTGCTGCCATTGCTTCCGTAAAAATTTCCCAAATGACAATTTGTTTACGAGAGAAAAGCCATTGATACCATACAAACTGATTTGGTTCCAAATATAAATTTGCAATACATATCTTTTGTGTGTTTTGCACATTATTGAGATCGAAGAATTGCTTCATCTGTAGTATCCATGTTGCAGGATCCTTGTCGTCAAACTTCCTCATATCGATTTTTGGAATATGGTGGGTCTTTGATCCAACATTAGAGTCTATGAAATCATGATTAACATTTCTTTTGTTCTCATCATGAGTTTCCCTTACTACCCTTTCACCATTAGTGACCATTTCTTGCAACAACTTCTTCAAATTTATCTTCAATTCTTCCATCTTATCATCCATGCCATCCATCTTAGCATCCATGCCATTCATCTTAGCTTCCATGTCATTGATCTTAGTTTCCACACCATTCATCTTAGCTTCCACGCCCTTTATCTTAGTTCCACGCCATTTATCTTAGCTTCTGTTAGCTTTTGTGAGAGTGACATTCGTTGCACTTGGTGTCGTAATTTTGATATATCATGTAGCATTTCTTCCTCTTCTTCATGACTCATGCTATAAATTATAGGTTGTTTACTATGTCTCTCCATTTCCTTTCTTCGGTTCATCAATTACCGATAATAATTCTTCACTATTCCCTTTGAATTCCTCCAAACTAATTTTTCAAACCATGCTTATGCAAATATTAAAAACCTGTTATGATGGTTTTCCCAAGGTCACCTGTTTCAAATGTAATTCAGGAGTCTGCAAAAATACCAACCTCCTCAGATCATATATCCACAAATATAGCGCAAAAAGCTCTGACATTTAGACCCGAGGTTCAACGTCATTTCTTCTCAAATGGGTTTTTTTTTCGCTTCTAAAACATCATAGAAAAGGAAGTTATAGTGAAAATTCCATGATGACCTAGTTGGAGCAGTGAAACCCTAGAATCTGAAGCTCTCATACCAAATGTTATGAAACCAGCTCACAAAAAGATAGAAAAGATAGATCAATGCCTTAGAATTGAGCCTCTTCGATGGGGCATCCTCCTTTACATTACATAAATGAACAATTCTTGGATGATTCAAATGACAAAACCTCCTTTCTATATATAGGAGTCTAAGGGGTCACAATATAACAAATCTGACCTAACAATAATAATATAAAGGCACAAAAATAACAATAGAGGTTTCTATGGGGCATAGTAATAACAATATGGTGACAATAGGGGCACAACAATATTAATAAGGGATACAAATAAAATAGTAATGGGGGCATCATTAGTATTAAAGGGACCTAACATGAAAGGACATTGGAAGAACCCATTTAGATATTGAAAATAAGGAATGAGTTGAGTAGTGATGCTTCACTGTAATAACTATTTGTTGATTGAGACTTGTCATGATATTGAAAACAAGAAATGAGTTGAGTAGTGATACTTGACTATAATAACTAGTTGTTGATTGAGATTTGTCATGGATGCATTAAGATGCTTGGTAGCATTGATTATTTAATGTTGCATGACTAAATATTAAAATTTGTATGCATGAATTGGATTTGATTAAATCTTATTGCAAGTTGCACACAAGTGATATGGTAGTTACATCATTTTTTGGTCTATTGGTAATAGTACACTATTGGAAATTGGAGATGTTTGGATTGTTACCCTAACTATAACTATTAATATTTACACACACACACACACACACACACACACACACACACACATATATATACATATATGCATGACAGTATTGTATGCATGAAATTAAAATGATTGGGAAAGTGAATATTTGTTAAATAATGCATATTTATAACTATAGTTGCTGATGGGATTAAGTAGGGGTATCTTAATGACAACATGAGAACTTGTGAAGGTAAACTGTTGCAATGAAAATTGCAATTGTAAATGAGAAAGTATAATGTTATGATATGCATGATTATGTTATTTGGAAAATCATAATGTATACCACCTGTATGTTAGTTATGTTTCATGTCAATCTAGATATTTTGGACACATGTTAAGCATCAACTATGAATGTATGATCTACAAAAAAAATATTTTAATTTGTTTACAATATGCAGATGGTTCATTATGTAAATCATTGTGGGAAAGAGTGCTAAAAGAGAATTTCACATGCTAGACAGTTGTGAAAGGCTAAGAGGTCTTCGGTTGATGGTAGTTCCCTGCCCGAAGGGGTTGATGGCACTTACCTACCTGGATTTCCTCTCCCTAGAGATAACTGATCTAGGTAAGCGAAAGGAGTTTGCCAAGGTGGTGAAGAGGGGAAAAATCCTAGAACGAAACTCTTTTGATTTGCAACATGTTGGAGGAGGCCCAAAATTCCTCATAGATGGGACATTATCATAGGAATAGGCAGGATGGTCCCAAGAGGAATCTTCTATTGGACCCTTTATGGTCATTAGAATACTTGAGCTGGTTAGCTAGATGAATTTGATAATGGACCTAGTATGGTCTCTGTCAGAGAACTATCTAGATGTGAAAATCACTCAATCTGATGGTGGAAACCAGTTCCCATGGGTTGGGAGGAGCATTATTTTGCCAGTATGGTTCTCATAGCAGAACACATTAACTAATCAATTATGTGTTGTGTTAAAAATTAATTTTATATATAATTGTGTAAACATGCTATGTACATGTTGACAAGAAAGGAGCCTTGTGCTCATTGAGGAATTATTGGCAGTGGAATTGCTTTATTATATTACTAATATTTTGAATGTCTTGGCAGGAGCTAGGAGAGTATGCACTTTGTGCATTTATTTATAATTTCAATGATTAGAGAGCTAGGTGCTCTCTGAGTACTTTTAGAATTACTATGTGGATGCCTTTAGTAGGAACTAAGACAATGTGCACATGGTGCAGTGATTTATTAGTATAGTGATTAGAGTGTTGGTGCTCTGTAAGTACCTGTAGAAGTACTGTGATTGAAATATCACCTGAAATTACATAATTGATTGATAGTTAAAACTATTTGATTTGATTGAAAATGTTGTGAATAATATGATTATGTTGGATTTGTTAGCGATATATTACACAGTGCTCACCATGGAGTGTGGGTGGGTTGTCAAAACATTTTTGAAAAACTTTCATAAAAGTAACCATGAGTTTCAAGGGTAATTGGTAAGTAATGGTAAGTTGATATAGAGATTTTGTTTTGTATTTTTTTCATTTGAATAATGGATATGTGGCATAAAGTAGATCTTAGATTTTTTTGGAGTGTAAATGCTTATGACTATTGATAAATGTTATTGTTTTGTCTATGGGTATTTCTTGGAAACGAAATACTTCTTTTTGGAAGGGGAAGGACCCCTTTGTGGTGGCTTAGATGGTTATATCATGTGTAAAATTTAAAGGTTTAGTGAAATATGAATACCGAGGAGGTTATTTCGTTTAAGGGGGGAAAGTATGTAATATCACACAGTTACTTGGCATTGTTAAAAAGTAATAATATTTACTTCTACCATTATGAATCAATAATCATTTGCAAAAATAATTATATTTTTACTTTAGTCATTTACAAATTAAAATTGGTTCCAAAACTAATTTAAATATTGGTAAAATATATTGGTAAATATTCACCACTCCATTACAACCACCGAAGCTAACCATATCCTTTCATTTCTTTATTTTCTTGGGGAGAGCGAAGGGTGAGTGTTTTTTCTTTAGGGATTTACATTTTGCTTCCCTTCGTAAATCCTCTATCTTTTGATCGAGATTGTAGCTCTAAGGGTTGCATTTTTTTGTTGTCAGTGATTTGTGGTCAATGGTAAGAGTAATCAATTGTGAGGTGAGGAATCTCATGTGAAATCATAGATGAAGGCCATCCTAGGGATTTAGTCAAGTGTGTTACAAATTTTGTTTCACAAATGCTAAAATAGGTTATTGTTGGCAAAAAAAATTCAACGATTTGGAGACAGAAATGAAATCTTATTGCTAGGACTAGAATAATGAGCTTTATGTGCAATGCAACTCTCGTAGATTTCATTTTCCCTCCTGAAATTTCATAACTAATAAAAGAACACGTTGTTGTAGAAGAGTAATGTGAATGCACATATGTGGATAATTACAGAAATGAAAGGAGCTCATGTGAAAAGAAATAAGATAATTATTTTTTTGATTGTATTTAAGGATATGCATATGTTTGTTAGAATTTGATTAGAAAGGAATTTTCATATGCATAAAATAATTTCATTGGCATGAGATTAGTATATATTTAAAAGATTACATGCGAATTTTGTGGTTAAGAGAGATAAATAACTGTCACTCTCTAAAAACATTATACGCAAATCTTGTGGGTTAATTTTTTGATAGAATTCTTGAAAGAGTTGTTCGAAAATGTAGGTGCTTATTTTGGCTAGTTCTTAAATGAACATGTGTTGTTTGGCACATAGAAAATAACTATTTGTTCGGAAAGAGCACATATACACATGAACAAAAAAAAGAGAACGTGAAAAAAAGAATAGTTATTGAATTTATGGAAAAGTGAATGCATACAAAAGAAATGGTTAAAGAGATTTTTTTAAAAAGGAATATGACCTTTGCGTGCACGAAAAATATCACGATTGTGTTGGAGTTTCTTGAAAAGAGATATGCATTTGGTTTCATGGAAAAGAAACATGTGTGGGTACATGCTTGAAAAGTTAACTAATATGCTTTTGATTTTTCTTGGAAATAAGTATGTATGTATTTATTTTTCTATTCTTTTGAAATAATTTTTGCATGTGAATCTTGCTAGTAAGAGACATAAATACAAATCATATCTTGAAAGGGAAATATGTTGAATCAATTTTCTCTTGAAAAATATTCTTTTGTAAAAGAGCATGTATTGAATATTAAGCATTATGTTGGAGAAGAACATGCAGTTGTATGCAAATTTCATAGCTATTATGTCAATTCCTTTTGGAAATATTATTCTTGCATGCAAGTATAATACCTATAATGATAGTTCCCTTCGATAAGGTTATGATTTCATGCTAAAATAATAGCTATTATGGGAAATATTATATATTCACAAAATGCATGTCTATGCAATAATAATAGTTGTAGTGCTAATGCGTGTATAAGGAATACTCAAATTGTGATAGGATTCCTCAAAAGAAAAAATTCCTTTACATGCACGGAAATATAATTATTGTGTTAGATTTTTTAAAGGGAAAAATGGATATTTAGAACTATTGCATTACATCTTTTAAAGAGAAACATGGATTTGCATGCAGAAAAGAATAAGTAGTATGTTAGATCGTGGAAAGGGAAACAAGTAATTACTTGCAATAAATGAAGTAGATTTCCTTTGTAAAATACATATATCCACATGCAAGAAATAATGACTAATGCATAATTTAGTTTTGGTTTAGAGAAACGCATGTCTTTGTGCATACAATATATTTCATAAATACCTCCATCTTGGGAAAGATGTTTTTCGAAAAGGGACTTTCATTTTCATGCACGATAACGATGTCTATCATATTAGCTTTCCCTTAAAGATGGGCATGTATTTTTGTGTATTATAATAGTATATATTGTATTGGAAAGATTACTTAGTTACATTCACAAAGAAGAAGTTAAGGGCTAACTCTCTTTGAATAGGTTTTTATCTAATTACATGCACGAAAAATATATATATATATATATAAGTTTCTAGTATCCTTTAAATGAAATGGATGGTTACAAAGGTTTTGCTTTGGATATGAACGTGTGTTGGTGCGAGAATGATCATACTTCCATGGTAAATATTTTGACATGCTTGATAATTATTTGTTTATACATGCACAATGTTGTTAGAAGAAGCATGTTGTGATATTATATTTGCATCTCATGTATGCACATGAATAGAGATTAAAATATATCTATTAAAGACTGATAATTGATTGATTAATACTTTATCTAATCATGTTACCAAAGCTTGTAGATGACAATGATGAAAGGAAATGATGGTGTTTTGTGTAAAAGAAAAATTATGTTTAACATTGTGGAAAATAAGGAACTAATGGTCCATGTTGATGAGCAGGAGCTACACGATGGGCCACTAATGGAAAAATCATACCACATGGACATAGAGCGGTGATTTGTGGGTAAATGGTTTCATGATGATTGTAATAAATTTTAGCTAGGTATGTTGTATTTTAATGATATTTCATTATAATGTTTTATGAAAATGGTTAAGGGATGGACTCCCTTATATGCCCTTGAGTGAAGGGTGAACACCCTTGCGAGCGTTTAATAATAATATTAAACATTTGTTGGTTTTCACCCTATGGAGCTTCGAGGGTATATCAATGTTCAATGATGTGATTGATTATTGTGTCACTTTTACGATGTTGATTCCTTGCACAATGTGATATTCATAATGTCAGGTATGTGATTAATTAATCTCGTTAATGGAATCATCAAATTGATGCAATGTTCATCATGCAATTTATGTTAATATACTATAATAGTGGATTTTAATGGTTATGCAACTTACTATTCCTCTACTGGAAGTTACTCTATGTATTGATGAACATTTTATCTAATGGTCAATGAGGATTTGGAATAGTGATTTGTATAATTACCTATGGGTAATTTGTGTAAAAAAAATTAACTCCCTGCATTGTCATGCGAGGTCACTGGGGGATGTTACATGATGATTTGCAACCATGTTTATTTATCTTATATATTATGTGTAGGGACTATTTTTTCTCTATTCTAGTTTACTATTTGATTTTATATACATTTTGATTAAGTATTCTACTGTTACAGTGTTTTATGATGCTGATTTTTTTTGGATGCTCCTAATGCACCTATATAGCTATATGTATTTATATGATATGTACATAATGAAAATTCATTCATTAAGCAATTCCAAACTCAAAAAAAAATTAAAGTTTCATAGTTATAACTTTTTTGTTTAGTTTGAGATAAAAAATGTTCAATTTTGTGTATTTAATTTTCACCAACTTAATTTAGTATATAAATATAACTATTTTCTTATTAAATATTAGAAATTTTGAATCTATAAGATAAATTTTCACTGCATATATATATACTATTATAAAATTTAATAAGAAGTCCTTATTTCATCATAGATAGAATTTATTATAATTATTCATTCAAATTTATTCCATTCGCATCACAAATGGAATTTTATGTAACATTCATATTTATGCCCCTTAGGATAGCTTTTATTCCCCACTACTAGCTTAGACTCTCAACCATTCCCCATGACATTTGACCTCTTATATAATGGACTCTAAATCCCACAGAAGTTAAAATTTAAATGTCATAGTTTTCTATCCTATCTTTTTATAGAAAGCTCAAATTTTATATATTCATATATTCACTACTTTCAAACTCACAACATCTTCATTTCAATATTTTTTTGAAATTGAATCAAATTATATATTATATATAAGATTATATATGAATATATATCTAATATCTATATATATATATATATATATATATATATATATATATATATATATATATATATATAATATATATTATATATAGAATTTCAAACTTATAAGAATTCATTTTTATAGTGGTTACTAAGTGATTTTTTTTGAAAAATATATCCATGTTAATTCAATTCTAAATAATGGAAAATTTATTCAAATAATTTTTGTAAGAGTATTTTGTTCTTATGTACAATTATATTTCAAAAATTTCAATGTTTATTTACACATTATTTTTAAAATCAATTATATATATATATACATAATTGATTTAAAAAAATATTTGTAAATTAATATTGACATCCTTCTATATGGATGTAATTCAAACAGTGTATTTATTGGACCTCCATTCATGATAGTATATTAGGTGATGTATACTCTTTGGAATAATGAACCAATACACATGGTTAAAATGATTCTTATGGAAGGGATTGTTCTATGACATCTAATTTCATGCACAAGAATCAAAGTAGACTCAATAAATATTGAAATAATCCTTAAGCTTCCAATTCCATCAACACAAAAAGAATTACATAGTTTTATAGGGCATATAGGTTCTTACCATATATTTATTGAAAAATCTACCTAAGTAGCATCTTTATTGTTCAATCTATTTTCAAATTTTGCGGAATTTTCATGGAATAATTAAATTGAAATGTATTTATAAGCTTTGAAGTAGGAGATTTCGATTTCATCAATGCTACTAATCCCAAACATGTGTACTCATTTTTATATTTTTAGTGATGCATTATAGATTGTTATTGAAGCTATAATAGAATACAAGAAAGACAAACCATATGGTAATTGAGAAAACATATCTTGTTCCTTTGGTTAAAACATTGTTTCATTATATTACTAGTTATCCTATGATTATGCATACAAATCATTCTCCTATTCATTATCTCATGAAGAAACCTATTATTAACGTCTTGGTGAATCAATAGTTGTTGTTGTTAGAAAAATTTGATATCAAAAATATTCACTGAATTCATTTTTAATCTTACTCACAAGGGTGATGCTATGTCGTTGGAAAATAATTTTATAAACGAGAATTTATTTACCTTGTCTATTAACCTATAATTGTTTGTAGACATCAATAATTATTTAGATGTATAAAATCTTGCAAATTTTGTTACAAAATAGGGTCAACATCTTGTGACACAAAGAACAATGTACTCATGGATAGATGGTCATATGTTTCACAAAGGGCTAAAACCTGTCGTCTATCAGTTTTAGGAAGGATGAGATCATAACATTCTCCAAGCTTGTAGTGATGAGTCCCTTAGAGGAAATTTAATTGACAAAAGAATTGAAAATAAAGTGATCATATTGGCCTAGGATTCCAAGAATTATGTCTGAATTTTCTATAGTTATCAATGAGTGATTCATCTAGTACAATGTACTAAAATTCCACTACAACATCAAATATTAATGGAGCCATTTCAGAAATGGTCCCTTAACTTGTGTGACTAATCAGTCCTCCTTCAAAATAAAAAGTGTAAATCTTAGTGTGCATCTATGTACGAAATACATTGGACATAAAACCATATTCAAGGCCATGCAATGAGAAATATTTAATTTCTAGTCTTTTTTTGCTTTTCTCTTTGTGGTTTCCCATGAGATAATTACTAATTAATGAGCCCAAGTTTCATTGCAACTCATTAGTGATATCATCCAACAATTCAAGATCAAATGTTAGATATCCACCGTATACCATATGCAATAAAATGGATAGGTGGAAGTCATGAAAATAAAAGTGTTGGAAGCATACTTAACAAAGAGTATACAACACCTAGCCCATGGGGCTTTGGATTGATGGTGAATGGGTGCATTGTTAAGGAACTCCTTGCGATAGGTCACTCATTCAAATCCATCGTGGGTGCTTACCTACCAAAAAAATAAAAGAGTATACAACACTAGTGCAAGGATTAGTTTGAAAGGATTCCTAAATCAATCTAAGCCTATAGGAGCACCAAGAGAAGTACCATAGGGTTTACTCCATATGAACGTGTATATGGAAAGAATGCAATCCACAAAATAAAATTTGAAATCAAGACATTGAGGACTACATTGCAAGTTCGGTAGGACTCCTTTAAGGAAAACCTTCAATGGTTAAGTATAATTAATGGGATTAATGAAATTATTCAAGATACATTACAACAAACCTTTTGGATTCAATAATAATGGGACAAATGGAAAGATAAATTCATCAAGAAAAAAAGTGTAAAGAAGTTGATTGAGCCTCTTTTTTCTATTCTAGATTTACAAAATTAAATGGATTTTTTTTACTTTCTAGTTGGGACCATATAAGATTGACACTATATGTGACAATGGTTCTATTAATTTTCTTACAAATGATGATTAAATGACCCAACCATGGTAACTCATTCATTGGTTCTAGTCATTATGTACAATATTGGTCAATGTTTCACTCGTTATAGTCATGGCCATTTGAATGTGAACATGGGAAGTGTGTGTATCATGAGAATACACACACACACATTATAGTGGCAGGGCTTGAGATTACATCTCCCAGAGATTGCCCTTGGAATCCCAAGAAGGGAAATGCTAGAAGATCTATCAGGATGGCAGGGACTGTGATGACATGTCTCAGAGGTCCCCACCACATAAGTACAAGAGGAGTAGATGAGGAGAATCATCGGGGTGACATGACCGAGATGACGTGTCCGAGAGGTCCCACCTTGGAGGTGCAAAGGTTAATAATGGAGAAGGATCAAGATGACGTGGTGGGCAGATATCGGGGAATAGGCTAGATGATGGACCCCAACTTGTCATCATGTGGAGGTTAGTGAAACTGTAGGTGGTTTTGGGAAACCAGAAACTCCCTTACGCCACCCCTTGTAGTGGTTTCAAGGAATGTGATAGGGTGTAAGGAACAATCTCAGTCATAAATATAGTGATGGATGGGTTTGGACAAAATATTTTGTGCCACCCCCTACCCTTGTTCACATTCAGGCATGTTACATCGATGTCGTCTTTTGATCCAGGGTACAATAATCATGGTCTCTTGATTAAACAAATATTTTACTTAAATATTTATGGCTCAATGGGATATGATGTCGGGTAGGGAGCACCACATCAATGAAATGTTGGAGATTGTCCACCCTCAGATCTATGGCAAGTGCCCCCCTCAATGACATTAATGGGAGGGGTACACCCCATGCATGTTGTCCATCTAATTTTTTGAATTGATGTCCAGGCTCTCGGTGGACTCCTCATGTGACATTAGCAAGGAAGTGTACCACCCATGCAAACCATCAATCTCCCTACTTAAATCATAGTTGTTAGATCTAGTGGTGGGTGGTAGCGGCTGCTAAAGCAGGCCAACATGGAAAACTATTATTAGTTCTAGTGATTAGTTGATGGTGGGACCCATCACACATAACATTATGACACATGGAAGGTTAGCATAATAGATTCCATTGGGGGTGTGTGTGTGTGTCTATATATATATATATATATATATATATTATATATCTTTATAATATATTATTTAATTATATATATATATATATATGGTTATATAATATGGGGAAGTAAATTAATATGCTTACATATAGTGAATAATGAAAATGCATATAAATAATTTATAAGGAAAATGGACTTAAGAGAGAAAAAAAAATATTATCCCATTCTTTTAACTCCAACATGAGAATTGGATTAGCAATATCCATTCCAGTGGGGTAAGTGGGGTGTGGTTACATTAGTTTCCAAGGAGGATTTCATTCAAGATATACTCAAACAAGAAAATATTGAGGTTGTAAGTAAGGTGTGACCCCACCAAAATTTATGTCCTAATTTCATCATTTTGTTAAGAAAATAATAATCCTATAGATCAAAACCTATTTCAAGTGTTGGATGGTGTTTTCATTTATGTCAACCCATGAAGTTGACTCGGTTTGACTTTGACCAAAACCACCAGTCGTTGATGTAAAATGATTAATGAATGCATCTTAGAAATTGTCATATTACATCAAGATAGAAGTTATATTTTTACATGGTTAAAACCCAAGTCCTAGGTTTGGGTTCCCTAGATTGAGGATGTGCTCCAAATTTGTTGAGGGCTTTTTATAGTTAAAATAATTGAGTTTGGGAGGGATATCTATGTCATTATATTTTCCTTGAAAATATATTTATGTTGATATGTTGTATGCCTCGAGAGGCCTATTGGTTTGAGAGATATTCACAATTGAAGTTAGTGACCCTAGTTTCTGGGTTGAAACCCCAAGGGGTACTCACATGACACATCCTCCTATATTTCTCAACATATTAAATTGTTTATCAATTGTATTCTCACCCCATATAAGTTACATAAATTCAAAACAAAAGACAATAAATAAATCATTGACTTAATACACTCATGTGCCACCTACAAAACACACCAAAGATGGTTAATGTAGAAATTCCTTAGAGATTAAACAAAAAAATTTATAATAATTATAAAATGAATAAAACATACCTTAAGGAATATTAGGAAGAGTATTTCATTATTATTTTTATAAAATGTATCCCTCATATCATAAGGCTAATATATTTTTCTCATAAGACTCATCACCTTTGTCACTCATAAGCCTCATGACCTTTCTTACCTAACACAGAAGACATGACTTAATTAAAATTTTAATGCTATAACTCCTTCATGAATCTCTTTCCTTGTCCTATAATTGTAATTTATGAAGTCCATCTAAAAACTATAAAAGAAGACCCATCACTCCTCTAAATAAATAACTTATCATGTTTCTCCCGAAATTTTCGCCCTAATAATGAGATAACTAGGGCAAACAATTTGGAATTTTTTTTTGAGGCAAAGTACAAAAAATACGGTTCTCTCTCTCTCAAGAAAAATACAAGGTAAGTTCTTATAGATTTCTTTATTTTAATTTTGTTTTCATTTAGTGTAGGTGTAAGGTTAGGTTGCAACCCTGTTTGGAATTTTTTCTTTTGTTTGTAACAAAGACTATACTATGGTCTAGGGAATCAAATTTTAAGGTATGTTTATGTGTCATAATTTGAAGTTGTAGTGGAGTAATAAAGTCTCCATCTTTGTGGAAATATTTTTAAGTACCCATGACCTTTCAAAAGTAGTCTTGAATCCTTTTAGGAGTGCGTATTTTTTATCATCTCTAAGTATACACGACTGCAATTCTTGTGAAGTACTTCAATGCCTGATGGTTGTGAAAAATTATTATAACTTAAGGATAGTGCAGTCTCTTATCTGAAACATTTTTGGCATTATAACAAATTCATAAAATTGTGAAATTGATCCTTGAAATTTCAACCTAGGGAAACATCTAATAATGAGTGTTTGTTTATTAATAGTTTGTGAACAACCCAAATAATTATAGGCATGTCGTAATTTTTGAAGCGCAAAGTTTTGAGCTTAATAATATTATCATTTCATTCACTTTGTTAGCCTCCTGCTACAGCAGGTTACTCATCTTTCATGATTGACATTTTTACATGCCAAATATGTCATACTTTGCATGCTGCAATTTTCCATATTTACTACAAAAGCCAAAGAAGGATGCCATGAGAATGTGCTAGTCTAAGTGCCACTGCTTTGTTCCAATTTTGATGCACTATTCCATTTTTGAAGAATTTTCAGTTAAAGGGAGGTCCAAACAGTTTAATCTTGGTATCCCTAGGTTTCAATTTCCTATTTTAGAATATAGAGAATGAATATCTGTCCAAACAGCTTAATCTTGGCAGATTCTTAGACAGGTAGAGAAGCAAGGGTGCTCAACAGCTTAATCTGAGCCTCTGGATGAAATAAGTGTAGATGTAGATAGGAGGACAGAAAAAGAAAAAGTTGAAAATCTGGGTCTGCGAGTCTAGGTGCACCCAAAACAAAAAGAAGAAAAAATGCTAGGTAAGTAGGCTAGGTAGGTAGTTTTGAGGTCGTAGAATGTTGATTTGTGATCAATTTCATGTTTTTAAGTGTCATATCTATTCAAGTCGCAATTATGAGGTAGTTTCCATTTGAAAGATTCAAGAGAGGCATGACTAACTTCCCCCTTCTTCCTTATTCCCCAAATCATTCACTAACTTCCCTAAAGAGATCACGATTTGCTTGATGCCTCTGAGTTTCATCGTTTTCCATATCATTCACCTTGGTAAAGATCTGCTTTGCCCAAGGAATATTCATACTCCCTTTATGAATCGTTGTTTCCCTTAATATCCTAAGATTCACACACTTAGTGCTTTCTCATCATGGTCATATTAACTACTAACTTTACTATATAACTCTTTATCTATCTCCCCTTCCCCCTACTAAGACTATGTTAATAAATCCCCCATATATTTATCCCTTCCCCCTGATTGAAAAATAACCATAAGTACACTTGTGAATTGTTAAGTTTGCCTGAAACATAGCAAGAACCCTCATTTTTCCCCTTTAAAACCATCTTCCAATGCAGTGGACTCCTTCCAAAGCATGAAATTCCTTTTTTTTAGGTTATCGAACCCCTTCCGAGGCCTCAAATACTCTTCAAAAGCATATATACCCTTCTTCCGATCGCAATAACACTTGTCGACTGCCTTAACACTCTTCCAATCCCTTTGGACCCCCTCCGACATGATATCGCGGTTGGAGGTCTCAAGGCTAATGTTTCTCGTTTTTTGTCCTCCCTGATGGATGCTCCGCCGATGCCATTTCGCAATTGGCATATTGCAATACTATATGCCACATATATATGCCCTTTCCCTTTTAGCCGATGCGATATCGCAAGTTGGCAATCGGTGGTCGCAAGAGTCATGTTCGCGAACTGCATGCCACTTCCTTTTTCTCTGATGCGACATTGCCATCACATAAAGACAGCATATTGCATCACAAATACTTCCTCGCTGCATGCCTCCATTTATTCATATATTTCGTTTAAAACATGATTTATAATTAAGACATGTTTCACTGCAAATTCATCAAAAATCATAGCATTTCAGTTATCACTATCGCATCGAAAAAACATATCAGGCACCACACCATCCAACGCCCTGCCACATCACCCCGCTGATGTCATCCACCGTACCAGGACCCATCGCTGACGTCATGCTGATGTTACCCGCAAAAGAAGGGCGCGCAAGCGTGAAAAAGCATCTTAGGAGGCCTGGATTCAAATTCTGAGGCAATTTTCCATGCGCGATTACCGAATCGCGCATCGCTACGGGAAATGGGCCAAATTGGGGAATCTTTGTGGAATCTTTTGATTCCTCAACAATTTTTGCGCCGAAAATGCTAGAAAAAGCCCGATTTAATGGTTTTAGCATGTCAGCATAAAGAGAGAGGCCTGATTCAGGCATTAAAGAGTACCAGAGAAAATGTGAAGCCAAAATTCATGACAGAGAAGATCACGTAGTGGCAAAGTGTATCAGTGTTGCGGCGAAGTGTATCAATGAATATTTTCTTAGGGCTCGAGGCAAATAAAACATTAAAAGAAATCCTTAAAAGTCAAGAAGCAATTAAGGAACCATTCAAAGCTCAACATCACAGTTACTGCACTTTAAAACTCACATAAGATTAGTGGACCAAAGCTCAAAGCACAGTTATTGAAAAAGCACTGCACCAAGTCACAAAGGACACTACATTAACTCTTTTTGATCCACCTGCTTCTGGCACGGCTCAATAGATATTTTATTTGCATTTAATTTCAGCACAAGTTTAGGTTTAAATCTTTTCCCGCAGACCTGTTTGGGTCAGCTGTAATAAATACTTCGGGATATTTTACCTATAAAGAGAGCCCTGAACAATGTGAAGAGGGTTGGTTTTTGTTGGTTGGATGTTTTTCTTAAGCAGAGACTCGCACTGTATATCTGATAATTTCTATAATCAAAGACTGCTTACGAGCTTGGAGAATGAATTGTTTACTGGGTGTAATGGTTGAAGAGTGACTGTGGAATTCTTGTGCTGGTACATGACCCAATAAGTGCTTCTTACCTCTATTTTCCATTCATAAATCATCGTCTAAACAACAGAATGAAATATTAGCTTAGAATTTGTTTAATTGCACTCTATGCTCAATTTCTGCTATTTCTTTATGTTTTTCGTCTGTTTTAGGCATAAATATGAATTCCACATGGCTCATATTTGCCCTAATTCACCATGTATGACAGTTATCGATGGATTCTTAACTGCCACTAGATAGAGCTCATTTTCCTTCCCTTTGTTAAGCTGATTGAGAGATTCTTAATTGCCTCTCATTCCTTACATTTCACTCCATCTCTTTAGCTTGAAGGTTGTTGCATGTGCAGCTACCTTGCTCCACGTTCCTCTTGTGATAAAGAAAGCATACTTGCGGTACTACTCCTTGACTCCATGCCCAATGGTTTCAAAGTTATCACTCTATGCATTGCCTCTCTACTTGAAAGCATCTTCCTTCCATTCAAACACCATCCAAACATAAACAAAACCCATTGAACCCAGTAACTAGCCTAAAATCATTATCAACAAAGCTAAATCATCAAGAGATAACCCTCTCTCATTGCAGGTGGGCTAGAACCTGCAATCCAAAGATTGGTTTGTGGTTACCTTGGCCATATCCCTTTAGGAGCTTAGGGACAACCTCAGTGATAACATAATAGCGACTCGATTGGGTGGAATCCTCAGATAAACTCTCACATCCAGTCCAAGCTCTGCTGAGGAAGAATTTGTCCTTTAAAAAAGTTTATGTTTAACCAAAATTCTTAGAAAATTCTCCAATCAAGCAGGCCAGAAGCTGGCTCCCAAGAGAAATACACGATATACCAGGTTGTATCCAGACCCAAATACCCCAGCTACTTTGGAAAATCCGAATTTAATCCCTAAGACCTTTAAGAAGCAAGAGCAACAAGAAGACTTTACTGCTTCTAGTCCGAAAACAGTTCAGCCAAGCTATGTTCTGACCCCTTTCAAAGCTTTATTTCGTTCAACCCCAATTCCTTTCTGTTCATTATCCACTTCCCGAGGCACCTCTTCTACACCTACATCCTTTACTCATACTACCACTACTACTCTGATTATCCTAATTACTCCAGCTGTTCCACTTGTCCCTGTTGTTCCACTTATCCCTGTTAATATGGCTAATGGATATGCACCTTTACAGCTGCCTACAAATCCCGGGGCTATGCCTCAGGATTACCAGACTAAAATTACTTATTTTGATGGCACAAATGCCTACACGGCCCTTCAGCACAAAAAGAAAAAGCAAGACTACTTTGAGAGTTATGAGATTGATGATGATAGTGTGAGAATGAAGATTTTTGTTCAAAGTTTAACAGGCGATGTTAGGACTTCGTTTAGAGCACTCCCAGCCAATTCCATAGTAGACCCATAAGCCTTATATCAGTCATTTATCAACATATGGGAGAAAAATAAAGATCCCTTGCACATATTATCTGAGTATGACACTATCAAAAGAGGACCTCAGGAGACTATCTTGGACTATTGTGCAAGATTCAATAATGTTTATAATGCAATACCATATAATTTAAGACCTCCACCTGATCTTGCTTTGTACAAATTCCATGATGGTTTTGATGCTGAAATGGCTTATCAGTTAAGGGAAAGAGCCCCACAAAACCTTTCAGAGATGCAAAATGTTGCTGTTAGTGTGGAGGCGAACCTAATTGCCAAAAGAAATAGAGCTAGAACCGAGAGAAGAACTACCTTTAAGGAAGAACCCTCTCCCTTAGACCGGAAGTTAGATGCTATTATCAATGGCATGCATAGGCTGGGAGACACAGTAGAAAGTGTTGAGAGGAAATCATCATGGGAAGGCCAACAGCCCAACACCATAAGGAACCCAAACTTTAGGAAAAATCAAACCACAAATGCTGGAAGGGCTAGTCCCGACCATGATATTAGGCCTCCTTTCAAAGAAAACTACGTAGAGGCATCCACATATAGTGAGCCCGCAGAGGAGACTCACATGAACTTGATAGATTCGAAAAATGAGCAGAAATCTTTCTCACTCAAGAAGACCAAGACTACCGTGACGTAAAACAATTTCAGACCAAGCCAAGAGAGTCTTTTGATTTTAAAAAAGGTTATGATTCTACTGTATATGAGGTCCACAAACAATATAAGCTGAGAACAAGGACCATTGAAGTCCCTGCACCAACCAAAGCAAAGGACAGCAAACATCCCAATAATATTAAAGGCAAGGTTGCCATAACAAAACCAGCTGATATTGTTGTCCCAAGCCCACATCAAGTGACTGTAGAGGACATATTAAAGACAAAGCCTCCTATTGATCAGCCTCTACCTCCTTCTTCCTCAAAAGAAAATCTGAACAACACTCCAAAAAACCTTCCCAAAACAGAAATGTCACAAACTGTCATTCACCATAACGTAGATAGTCAAAAGGAAAACACAGAAATTATTCTTGAAAAGGAGAAATCTACTACTACTAACGCAAAGATTCCATTGGAAAAACCATTTAATTTAGAAGCAGAGATTGTAAAACTTAAGATATCCATCCCCCTTTCAGAACTTGCCAAACATGATTTGTATAGGCAACAGATTCAAAGGTCACTTCAACTACCAGAGGTCAGGGATGATGTAAATGTTTTGGATGATACCCCTGAGCTGTTGTTTGGTCTAGAAGTTAATGGAAAAACAACATATGGATCTGTTCCACCCTTTTATGTCAGTCTGCACATACACGAAAAAATCTTGCACAATGCTATGTTTGACTCAGGTGCCTCACACAATCTTATGCACAAAGCTGTAATGGAAAAGCTAAAACTTGATGTCACAAGGCCCTACAAAGATCTATACCCCCTTGACTTAAGTCAGGTCAAGTGTCTAGGATTAATCAAAGACCTTTGTGTGTCTTTAGTCCAATTTCCCAACAGGACAATTCTAATGGACGTAGTAGTTGCTGACATTCCAACAAAATATTGCGTGTTCCTATCAATATCATGGGGAGCAAAACTACAAGGATCCCTCCAGCTTGACCTCTCTTATGCCACTATTTCTTTCTTTGGACAACCAAAGAGACTGTACATAGAAACACTCATGAAGTATGTGGTGAGTAGTGAGGAGAAGCCCCAAATTTTCCAATTTACTCAATCCATTATGATATGGATTCATTTATTCTTTTTAATGATGACAACAACCCTCCAAATAATGAGAAGTCTCTAGCTTTAGAGCTATAAATATGCATCAATGAGGAATCGGTTTCCCATACCCATGAAATTGTTACAACAATCAAAGCAACTAGCAAACAAGAAGAACCTCCCCAAATAGAAATTTTAAATCTGCCCAATCCTAAAATGGCCGAAACTCTTAATACAAACCAAAAGCAAGAAATCACATGGTATTTAGAGTTTGATGGTTCTGTCAACAAGTTAGGAGCAGGGGCAAGTGTATGGTTTCACAATACACATGACAATCATACAGAAGGGCATGCCTAGAGACTAAATTTCAGATGTAGCAACAACATGACAGAGTATGAAGCTCTCATCTTAGGCCTAAAATTGCTCTAATTCCTAGGAGCTACAAAAGTGTCCATTCTAGGTGACTCTGATTTAATCATACAACAAATGAAAGGAAACTTTGTTACTAATGACAATAGAATGAGGGCCTATAGGACTGCTGGAACAAAAATATTCAATAGCTTCACCGAATCCGAGCTTGCAAAGATTTCAAGAAATCATAATGTTCGTGCTCACAGCCTAGCCACTTTTGCTAGTACATTCAAGCTTCCCTTCAAGCCAAATCACCATTTTACTGCTGAGATAAAACATAGGCCCGCTGTTCCTAACAATATTAGATATTGGCAAGTATTTGAAAATGATGGCCATATTAACAATTTCCTCACTCTTGAGGGTGAGTTTTCAAATTTAAACATTGACATGGAGGCCATGAACAATTCCCAACAACAAACAAATGAAAATCGGTAGGCTGCAACAGCTGCAATAGCAAAACAAATCCTGTACCCAACTGTTTTTGAAAATGCAAACATAGAACAGCTGAAACAAATGCATTTAGAGGAAATAGCCAAAGCAGAGGCTAAGTTCGTTGATCTAAAGAATAAGTTTTTGCCTGCTGACCTTACTCCATTAGAAGATATGTTTGATGACAATGATGTGCCCACAAAGCTAAAAATGGAGCTCTTAGATGTTGCTATAGAAGAACACAACATAGGGATGGCAGAAAATCCCAAAAAGATTAAATTGTCCAAAAATCTGCCCCGTGATCAAAAGCCAATGTATGTGGATTTGTTCAAAGAGTTCGAAGATGTATTTTCTTGGAGTTATGAGGACTTGAAGTCCTATGACACTTCAGTTATTCAACATGACATTCCCTTAAAAACAAATCAAAAACCATTCAAGCAAAAGCTTAGAAGAATAAACCCTATGCTTCTTCCCCTCATTGAGAAGGAAGTGAAGAGAATGTTTGAAACAGGTATTATAGCACCCATCAGATTTTCTGAATGGGTATCTAATCTAGTTCCCACAAGAAAAAAATTAGGTGAGATCAGACTGTGTGTAGACCTAAGAAACTTAAACCATGTCTCTTTAAAAGACCACTACCGTTTGCCTAAAATGGACCACATCCTACAGACAGTAGTGGGTTCCTCTAGAATCTCTTTACTATATGGATTTTCATGTTTCAATCAAATACTTGTTCACCCTGATGACCAAGACAAGACATCCTTTACCACACCCTAGGGAACATTTAAGTATGTTAAAATTCCTCTCGGGCTAAAGAACGCTGGTGCCACCTTTCAAAGGGCAATGGATATTGCATTTGCCAAGGAAATACATGATTTTCTTGTTGTTTACCTTGATGACCTAACCCCTTTCTCCAAATCTGATCAAGACCACCTTAAGAATCTAAGGCAAATTTTCATGACATGTAGGAAATATGGCATTTCCTTGAACCCCAAAAAGTCCTTGTTTGGCCTTGAGGAAGGCAATTTGCTAGGCCACATTATTTCAAAAGACGATATCAGAATTGATGCGGAAAGGATCCAAGCCATCCTCCAAATTCCATACCCAAGAAACATAAAAGAGTTGCAAGCATTCCTTGGAAAGATCAATTTCCTAAGGAGATTTATCCCAAACTTAGCAGAACCGATCAGACTGTTAAGTAACATGTTAAAAAAGGATGCTAAGGTAATATGGTCTCTGGAAACCAAGCAGGCTTTTGAGATTATCAAAGTTGCCTTGACTCAAATGCCCGTACTCACAAGTCCAAAATTTGACAAGGATTTTATCATCTTTTCATTTGCATCTGAACACACGATAGCTGCTGTCCTTCTGCAAAAGGATGACTAGGGAAATGAAAAGCCAATTGCCTTTTTTAGCATAGCCCTTAGAGATGCGCCCTTGAAGTACCAAATAATGGAGAAGCAGGCCTATGCTCTTGTTAAAGCAATTAAAGATTTCTGAGTTTACATTTTATATTCACATGTGATTGCTTATGTGCCAAATGTTGTTGTAAAAGACATATTAACTCAAGAAGGCATAGAAGGGAAAAGAGGCAAATGGATTGCGAGTATTCTTGAATATGACATCGAGATAAAACCCACAAAGCTGATAAAGGGACAAGGTTTAGCTAAGCTAATGTCCAAAAAAAACATTCAGGCCTTAGATATTAACCAGCTGGACAATGAACAAGAGCTGGCGACTCGAAAGATCAGTGAAACATTTTTACAATCCCCATGGTATGCTGATATTTGCTATGTATTGTTAAACCTGTGTGCTCCCCCAGGATTTTCCAGAACCAAGAAAATATTTTTGAAGATGAAAGCTCTAAATTTCTGTGTCTTAGATGGTGCCCTGTTTTGGAAAAATCATGAAGGAATATTGCTAAACTGTTTAACCATAAATGAAACCAACAGCATCATGAAAGAGTTTCATTCAGGGGACTGTGGAGGGCATCTATATTGGAAATCAACTGCTGATAAGATATTAAGGGTTGGTTTCTATTGGCCCTCATTGTTTGCAGATGTCAAAAAATTTGTCGTCTCCTCTCACAAATGCCAAATCTTTGAAGGAGAAAGAAACCTGCTGCCTTTTCCGCTTAATCCTATCTCAACCGAAAAGCCTTTTCAACAATGGGGTCTTGACTTCATTGGAGAAATACACCCATCATCCTAAGGCCATCATAAGTAGATTCTAACAGCCACAGACTATTTCACCAAGTGGATTGAGGCCATCCCATGTAGGCAAGCCAATGACTCCACTATTATTTGATTCCTTGAGGACAATATCCTTTCTAGATTTGGTTTCCCTGAGAAAATCATCACTAACAATGTTGCTGCCTTCAAATCCAGAAAGATGATCAACTTCTACCATAAATTTCACATTACCTTGGGCCACTCTTTATCTTATTATCCTCAAGGTAATGGTTTGGTCGAATCATCCAACAAAAGCCTCATCAACATCATAAAGAGAGTGCTAGAAGAGAACAAAAAGAATTGGCATAGGAAGCTCACAAACGCCCTGTGGGCAGACAGACTTTCAACCAAGAAATCCATTGGGATGAGCCCTTATGAGCTGGTATATGGCATGGAAGCCAGATTTCCTTCATCACTGGGCATTCCTACTATCAAGCTATTAAATGAGATTCAGGCTGATTTGTACACCTATACTGCTAGCAGTTAAGAGTAAAGGACAACAAGATTCTACAACACTGCCTCGAAAAAATAATGATAAATCTTCAAGGTATGTTCGCTTATTTAATGGTAATCTTTTTCCATGTGCTAACTATGGACATATGACCATGGATTCTAAAGTTTTTGACAAGTACAATTATCAAGGACCATTGCATCCAAATGAGTTATCCAAGTACACATGTTAATTTGATGGTTATTACTTTTTATGTGCTAGCTATGGACATATGGCTAGGGGTTGTGAAGTTTTTGACAAGTACAGTCGTTATCTGCAAAACCCTAAAAGCATGTTTGCAGGATCATGAAATAAGTTACACTATGATTTTTTCAGAATATAATACGTGGTAGATGTGCCAATTATGAATGTTTTAAATGCCATAACTATGTCCATATTGCTCTTGATTGCAGATATAAGATGGAATCACCTATGGAAAACATCAAATGCTTCAAGTGTCATAACTATAGACATATAGCTCTTCATTGCAGGTACAAGATGGAATCAACCATGAATGAAAAGATTGATGATGAGAATAAGAAGGTTTGGAAAATAAAAGAATTATAGTATGAACAAGTACAAGATGAGAAATAAATGAAGGAAGGCAAGAAGGTCTTAGTAGTTATGTTTTGAGGATTTGTAACAGATCGTAAGGAATCAACAGTTTCTTCAGTTAGTGACTCGAGTGAAAATGGTCCATTACACGAATCACTATTCTAAACATTTCAGCTCGTTGACTCCTTGAAATTTGAAGAGGAGTCTATGTAGCAATATATGGCACAAGTCTATGATTGGCAGACAAATAGTTTAAACAAGATGGGAGTTTCATTACAAGTTTAGGGCGAGCAGGATAGTTGAAGGATTACAAGTTCACAAAGGAAGGTTCCTCTTCAAGGGAAGAACATATAGGACATAGGTCCACAGGGATCCTCATTGAAATAATATTACAAGAAGCCATATTTTCACGGGGAAAAGAGGCAGATAATAGGTCCACAAAGTGCAAGAAAATTCTTAGGGGGAGTAACCCTTTTCCATTGATGTCAAAGGGGAAGAGAAAAACCTGAGAAGGATATTGAAATCTCGAGAAGGAGGTGAAGAATGATATCAGGGAAAGTTGTACTCATGGGAGGAGTATGTGTGTTTCCATCAATGAAAAAGGGGGAGGTTGTTGGATGGTGTTGTCATTGATGTCAACCCATGGAGTTGACTAGGTTTGAATTTGACCAGAAAAATCATTCATTGATGTCAAATGGTTAATGAGCATTGCTTAGTAATTTTTGAATTACATCAAGATGGTAGCTATATTGTTTGATGGTTAAAAACCCAATGCATATGGTTTGGGTTCATTGGATTGAGGATGTTCCCTTACCTTTTTTGAGAATCTTTGTTAGGTAAAATCATTGAGTTTGGATCAGATATCTATGTCATTAGATTCTCCTCAAAAATATGTTTATGTTGATATGTAGTAAACCCATGGAGGCCTCCTTGTTTGAGAGATATTCACAATTGAAGTTAGTGACTCTAGTGTTTGGGCTAAAACCCTAAGGGTTAGTAACATGACCCCTCCTACAATTCTCAACATATGACATTGTTTATCACTATAATCACACCCCATATAAGTTACATAACTTAAAAAACAAAGGCAATAAATCAATCATTGACTTAATACACTCATGTGTCACTTACAAAACACACCAAAGAGGATTAGTGTAAAACTTCCTTAGAGCTTAAACAAATAAATTTATAATACTTATACAATAAATTAACAAAACCTTAAGGAATCTTAGGAAGAGTATTAAATTGTTTTTTTATAAAAATTATCCCTCATATTGTAAAGCCTAATATCTTTCACTCATAAGACTCACGACCTTTCTCACTCATAAGGCTCATGGCCTTTCTTACATAACACACAAGACATGAATTAATTAAACCTTTAATGTTATAACTCCTTCATGAATCCATTTTCTTGTCTTATAAAGGTCACTTATGAAGTCCCTCTAAAAACTATAAAATAAGACCCATAACTCCTCTAAAGATACAACATGTCATGTTTCTTCTGAAGTTTTCGACCTAATAATAAGATACCAGACACAAACAGTTCATAATTGTTTTTGAGGCAAAGTACAATGAATAGTGCTATATCTCTCGAGAAAAATACAAGGTAAGTTCTTGTATATTTATTTAATTTGCTTTGGTTTTTTTGTAGTGCAGGTGTAAGGTTAGGTCGTAAGCCTGTTTGAGCATTCTCTTTTGCTGGTAACAAAGACTATACTATGGTCCAAGGGATTAAATTTTAAGATCTATTATGTGGCCTAATTTGAAGTTGTAGTGGAATACTAAATTATCCATCTCTGTGGAATTATTTTAAGGTACTTGTGACCTTCCAAAATTAGTCTTGAATCCTTTTAGGACTGGGTATTTTGGATAATCTCTAAGTATACATGACTGCAATTCTTGTGGAGTACTTCAATTCCCGATTCTTGTGCGAAAAATATTATAACTTAATGATAGTGTGGTCTCTTATCTCAAACATTTTTGGCTTCTTAACAAATTCACAAAATCCTAAAATTGATCCCTGAAATTTCGACCTGGGGAAACATCTAATAATGAGTGTTTTTTTATTAATACTCTGTGAACACTCCAAATACTTCTAGGTATGCCATAATTTTTGAAGCCCAAAATTTTAAGAATAAGAATCTTATCATTTCATTCACTTCTGTGATTTGAGTGGCTTCAATGATCACCAAAGAAGGAAAATTATTGTTGACTATGGATTGTTGAAGTTGAACCGAATTAATTGAAGTACAAGTAGTGCCCTCTCTTGGCTGCAGACTAAGGACCATCACCAACATAGTTATACATATAAGGGATTTTTCATATACAAAGGAATAATCACATTCTTGGACAAAATTTCAGGTGAAGTATATGCAAAATCATTTGTGGTGAAACAGTAACATAATGACAAGTTTATTTAGCATTTAGACTTCACAAGTGTTGAATGCTCATATATTGAACCTTGGTTAGTAGTAACATTAGAGCAAGGATCTCCTAGACTATAACAGCCAGACAAAGTTGTTGACAAATAATGAAACGTGGATATTTGGTAAGTGACCATGCTAAGGAAAATAAGTGACAACTAGAGTGTGCAGTGATTTGAATGTTGATTGAAATAACGTATGAAGCAACAACATATTTGGAATATGTTTTAGTACAAGATATTGAGCTATGAAAATATGAATTGATAGACCTAACATTGATGCCTTACTGTGACAAGTACTATGATGCCTTTCTTGCTTTGACTTGAATTGTTTGACTTAACCTTGAAAGTAAAAGCAATATGTAATGGAAAACAAAGTAGTTGTGAATAGTTCTTATGACTGTATTAACAGTGAGATATCACGATGATGCAACACTTGTCTTAATATAGCCATCATATGTTAGAGTTTGTATTCTCTATTTCTTTTGATGAAAATAATGAAATTGTAATTTCCTATACAGTGAGAAGGTGTCTACAAGTGAAACGTTGACATTGATGCAATATCTTGACTTTGACTTTAAGTTAAATATGACAAGTACCTTGATTATGATGTGAAGCACCGATTAACTTAGTGAGAATTTTATGATGTGATACTTGACTCTCATTTTACTTGACTATGACACATGGTTGATGTTGCAATAATACTTGACATAGTGAGTAGGTTTCCTATGAAATGTGTTTGACACTACAATAATACTTGACATAGAATATGATGACCTAGGGATTTGTCTTGTAGTGTTTTCTAGAGAATATATAGTGCCTTGTAGGGAAACATGTGTTGAAGGAAATATCATCCAATTTTACAACATATTAAAGAAATGGATAATAGGGCTTGACCGGTAAAAAAATGTTCTTACATATATGCTGGTAGCTTTCTCATGATAGAGCCGAGTGCATTGATTGAAGGACATCAGGATGACATGAGGCACCTTGGGTTGTGTCATCATTTGATAACAATGTGAGATGGTTGTAGTATCGTGTGGAACTTGATACTATGTGAAAACATGATATATTGAGAGTTGGTGCATATTCATTTGTGAGTCGCCCAGCGTAGTGACTTGCACTGGTAGCCAACAGATGTACAGTGATGTATGTGTGCATCGACAGTGGTTGTGCATTGATGACTATTCATTCATGAGTAGTGGCATGTAGTAACAACCAACAATAGTGCATTTATTATGATATACAGTGTTCAATGATCGTGATGTGCAATTTTACAGTGATAGATTGATGTGTAGCATTGTGTAATAATCAGTTTGTGGGAACAGTGATTAGTGGCTACCTAGATTTGACACTTAGTTTACATTTCTCTTACAACCATTCTACATTGATTTAGAATATAAAGGATCGAGTGTGAAAATTGTGAAATGTGATCTATCAACTCTTTCAAGTGATTGGAGTCTCCTTTAGGTTATGGCCTAACAACACTTCAGGGTTGCAGGGTCGTGATAGGGAAAATTGTGGCTTGCACAGGGCATTGTGGCATTGATTCAGTTTTGGTTGATAAACTAACAGGGAAACAAAGCATCATTTTTGACAATAGCTAGTAAAGAGCGTGTTGGGGTATTCATTAGGTTGTGGTCTGATCTATAGGGTGTTGGGGCATCCTTATGGTTGCAACATTATATTAGGTTCTATTAGTGTCCTATAGGTTGTAGCTTTTGAATTTGGGGTTGACGCATCCCTCATTTCTAGCTTAAATATTGATATAATCAATTTTGTTTTAACATGGAGAAGACAATTACTAAAGAAGCGTTCGATGGTTTTTGACCCGGAGGGGTTTTCCACCTAAAAATATTTGTGTCGTCTATTTTATCTTCCTACATTCATTGTACGGTGTCGTCTACTGTTGATTATTTTTTATGATCATCTGAAGAATACAAATAATAATAACTGAATATTAATTAATCCTTTGAAAAAAAGTTAAAATTTTTTAATTTCTAACAAACACTGATTCATCCCCCTCTCAGTATTTTGAATAATAACCATGCTTGGGATTTTTTACAATAAAAAACCATGGTGTTTGTTGGTGTTATTGCAATAAAATAAATTATAGTTTTGAAAACCTCTTTGAGGCACATTTGGATGAACTTTTCCTAAGAACCAGTTTCGTAGCATGAAAATTTTGCATGAAAATATACCTTAACGGTTACCAGAGAGAGTGAGAGAGAGAAAGAGAGAGAGCGAGCATGAATGTGCTTGATATATATATATAGAGAGAGAGTTGATATATATATATATATCAAGTATTTATATGATATATATATATATATATATATATATATATATATATATATATATAGAGAGAGAGAGAGAGAGAGAGAGAGATAATATAGGGAAGTAAATTAATATCTTTAAATATAGCGAATAATGTAAATGCATATAAGGAATTGATAAAAAAAATTGACTTACAAGACAAAAAATATTTTATCCAATTCTTCTAGTAGTACCAGGATAATTTCATTAGCAGCATCTATTCCACTAGGTAATTGAGGCGTGGTCACATTAGTTTCGAAGGAGGATTTCATTCAATATATACTCAAACAAGCAATTCTTGAGGTTGTAAGTAAGGTGTGAGGATCAAGAGATCAAAATTTCCCAACAAAATCAAAGTGTCAAAATATTTATAAGCCTAGCTTCAGATCTAAAATCTCATCATTTTGAATCCAATGGTGTGAACGACACTCCAATCTGATTCCGAATGTAGAAGTTAGAGAATGTCAAAGTTCAGGTTTGACTTGTTCAGGTGGGAAGATTGGATGACATGGCAAAGGTCCCATCAAATGGGGAAGAGCCAAAATGGAAGGTTGCCATTAGGTCTCACATATCTCATATCGAGGAAAAAATAGGGTTGCAGCTTAAGAAATTGGCCACGAGTAGGGAATAGTTGTGATGCGATGGATCACAATCACAAGGCATAGACAGAAATTAGCCCCTAAGTACCAGGGTTATGAAAATTGGCCCATATATTTTACCGAGGTTAACCCATTGATTGCGATGAGCGATAAGGCCTGGACGCGATATGTTTTTAGAGTTGTAGTTTATAACTAGTCACGTCCATTGCATCACCATATCACATATCTTAATGCATTAAGTCCCGTGTATAAGAATCACCCCTCGAAACGACGATTGCAATTACGATAGCCGATAGAGTTGCAGAATCATAGCCTTTTCCAATGAACCACCACTTGGCATGTGAACACTCAGCCTTGACAACGAGATAGGTAGGAAAGAGGGGGGACCACCAATTTTGGAAGAACTACCAATTTTAAATGTGGATAATGAATTTAACTAGCAGTAAGCTAGATTTGGAGGAGAAAATTATGGAAAGACTGACAAAAGTCATAACTAAGGAAATTTTAGACCAAATGGGATGCAAAAAGAGGTTGGATAACCATTTTTGGAAATTCTAAACTGATTGTAACAGGTTTCAGGATCAAAGGAGTGTTTCTCGATAGGATTTTTGAAACGTGAAGCCTATGGGTGTCATGGTGAACTAGAGTCTTGATTCAATTTATGGAGGAATATGAAGATGGATATGAATTTAAAGGGGCCTTCTAGTCTCCATGTGTTTTTGTAACAACCATTATAGTAATGTTGTAGCCTTATTTCTTCTTTTCTCTATATGTGTATGGAGAAAGAGACTTGTTTAAGTACCTCAAGTGGATTGTAGTATTATTTATGCTCTTGGTAGTTGGAGTAGGGGTCTTGATTTGAGATCCCTTAGCTTTATGATTGTTTCATGACTAACTATAGGTTGTCATGTGTTTAGAGTGATAGTTCTTTGCAGAAGAATCTTTCCCTGAAGGGGAAACTAACCACTCATTTTGTCAGCACACTTATGTACTCTTTATCACTCATGAATTTTGAGCATAATGAGAAGGGATCATGCTTTTCGAGCTGATCCATGGATATGTAGCCCAAGAGGGGTGAACTCTTTTATCAATGGCTGATGTGTTATGGATTGATGCATGATTCCACTCAATGTTCTAGTTTCATGTTTTAAGTTTTCTTCATGAAACTAACTTAAGTAAACACACATAAAATTCATATTTTTACTTGCTATTTTGGAGTTCAAACCTCAAGAACATTTTTGTATTATGAATGGAGAATTAGCAAAAGATTACTAATCTGTGCCATTTCAGATCAGGTTGGTATTATAGCTTAGGTTTGCTTTGTGCAAGGAGGAATTGGCTAGTTTGCAAGTGAATGTGTTTTGAAGCTCATTACGGAGAAGGTTTTGGAGAGGAGAGCAAGATTCTTACAATCTCTACCACCAAGTTCTACCTTAAATTGTAGTAGAAGCATCAAGCAAAGCATGTCCAAAGGAGGAGAGCCTACAAGAATGTTAGAGGATGTCAAGGCTTTTAGAAAGTCTTTTGTAGACATGGCAGAAATGGTGAAAGTCATCTATGAAGAGAGGAATACCAAATTTCAAAGTGAAAGGTGAAAGATGAGGAAGAAAAATGTACTAAGGAGGAGGTAGAGTCTAACATGCCTGAGGAGTGCGCAGCCCGAGTAGCCCCCCTTGCCCTAGTCAGAGGAGGAGAGGGGAGCCGATATTGTGCTTTCTCTCACTTCTTTATGGCGTCTTTTGTAGGTGCTTTCATTTCCGCATCCGTGAGAGTGTGATTCATTGCACCATAAGACGAGGGAGGATTCTCCAGGGCTTGAGGATCCTTAGAAGGTATGGCTTTATCTTTCTCCCTTGCTCGCACCTTGCCATTCAGAGGGAAACACTTGTATAGATGTCCTACTTTGTGGCATCTTCTCCAATGGAAAGGTAGCCCCTCGTAATCTAGGATCTGCAACTGAGAGAAGGTTTTCCACTGTAAGGTAATGTGCTCCTGTAGACCCCCTAGTGTCTAGGTGTACCAATATCCTCACGTACGCCATTATACTAGTGGATAGATATGATTTGTCATGCTCTAGGTAGGTGCCCAAGGAATTCCTGATGCATTGAAAGATGTCTTCAAAGTGATGGCCCCGGCCCCGTTTAGTTTTTCCTTTATTTTTCTTTAATAGTTTAACTCTCTTCTAGTTTCTACAATGTGTCGTTTTCTGTGAGATTTTCAGGGGTAACGAGAAACAAGAAAAGCTAGGATGACTGCGTATAGAAATTCAGACAATGCATGTTGGGATCGCGAGGAATGCAATGTTGAAACTGGTGCATATCGCGAATATTAACATGTTAAAAAAGGATGCTAAGGTAATATGGTCTCTGGAAACCAAGCATGCTTTTGAGAGTATCAAAGCTGCCTTGACTGAAACGCCCGTACTCACAAGTCCACAATTTGACAAGGATTTTATCATCTTTTCATTTGCATCTGAACACACGATAGCTGTTGTCCTTCTACAAAAGGATGACTAGGGAATGAAAAGCCAATTGCCTTTTTCAGCAGAGCCCTTAGAGATGCGCCCTTGAAGTGCCAAATAATGGAGAAGCAGGCCTATGCTCTTGTTAAAGCAATTAAAGATTTCTGAGTTTACATTTTATATTCAAATGTGATTGCTTATGTGCCAAATTTTGTTGTAAAAGACATATTAACTCAAGAAGGCATAGAAGGGAAAAGAGGCAAATGGATTTCCAGTATTCTTGAATATGACATCGAGATAAAACCCACAAAGCTGATAAAGGGACAAGGTTTAGCTAAGCTAATGTCCAAAAAAAACTTTCAGGCCTTAGATATTAACCAGCTCGACAATGAACAAGAGCTGGCGACTCCACAGATCAGTGAAACCTTTTTACAATCCCCATGGTATGTCAATATTTGCTATGTATTGTTAAATCTGTGTGCTCCCCCAGGATTGTCTAGAACCAAGAAAATATTTTTGAAGATGAAAGCTCTAAAGTTCTGTGTCTTAGATGGTGCCCTGTTTTGAAAAAATCATGAAGGAATATTGCTAAACTATTTAACCATAAATGAAACCAGCAACATCATGAAAGAGTTTCATTTAGGGGACTGTGGAGGGCATCTATATTGGAAATCCACTACTGGTAAGATATTAAGGGCTGGTTTCTATTGGCCCTCATTGTTTGCGGATGTCAAAAAATTTTCCTTCTCATCTCACAAATGCCAAATCTTTGAAGGAGAAAGAAAAATGTTGCCTTTGCCCCTTAAGCCTATCTCAACCGAAAAGCCTTTTCAACAATGGGGTCTTGAATTCATTGGAGAAATCCACCCATCATCCTCAGGCCAGCATAAGTGGATTCTAATATCCACAGACTATTTCACCAAGTGCATTGAGGCCATCCCATGTAGGCAAGCCAATGAATCCACTATTATTCGATTCCTTGAGGACAATATCCTTTCTAGATTTGGCTGCCCTGAGAAAATCATAACTGACAATGCTGCTCCCTTCAAATCCAGAAAGATGATCAGCTTCTACCATAAATTTCACATTATCTTGGGCCACTTTTCAGCTTATTATCCTCAAGGTAATGGTTTGGTCGAATCATACAAGAAAAGCCTCATCAACATCATAAAGAAAGTGCTAGAAGAGAACAAAAAGGATTGGCATAGGAAGCTCACAAATGTCGTGTGGGCAAACAGAAATTCAACCAAGAAATCCATTGGGATGAGCCCTTATGAGCTAGTATATGGCATGGAAGCTAGATTTCCTTCATCACTGGGCATTCCTACTATCAAGCTATTACAGGAGATTCAGGCTTAACCAAATGAAATTCAAAGAAGAGTTAACCAAACCATTCATCTTCAGCAAACCAGAGAGCAGGTGTATGACAGAGCTCAGACTTTGCAGGAAAAGATCAAAAGGATGTTTGATAAGAGAGCCAAGGCTGAGGATTTCTGTGTTGGCAGCAAAGTTCTAAGGTGGGATTCACGAAGAGAAGACAAAGGCAAACATGCAAAATTAGATTTTCTTTGGAAAGGTCCATTCATTATCAGCGCTGTGCAAGGCAATAATACATATTTTCTCAAATCGGTAGATGGCAGCACAGCTGAAGAGGGCGCTGTAAATGGCCGAATGTTAAAGCATTTTCATGATCCCTTTTGTTGAAGAATCACCCAGTGGTATTATGTCTGTACATAAATATTTGTATATATCAGCACTTTGTTTTATTTTTGTAAACAATCAAGATGATATAGCACACAGAAGAAAACAGGCAGTGCTTCACAGTTCACAAGCAAATCAGTTGAGGGAAAGTGTTGTTCTCATTCAAAAGTTTCAATTATCTGACAGTCAGCACTAAGAAATTTCAATTTACAGCAAGAATAGAAGATCCAGGTAGTCTGACCTGCTGTTCTTGACTTTTCACAAGGAAAAGCCATCCCCAAGTGGAGCCACTTTTAGCCTCCTGCTGTAGTAGGTTACTCATCTTTCATGATTGACATTTTTACATGCCAAATATGTCATACTTTGCATGCTGCAATTTTCCATATTTACTACAGAAGCCAAAGAAGGATGCCATGAGAATGTGCTAGTCTTAGTGCCACTGTTGTGTTCCCATTTTGATGCACTATTCCATTTTTGAAGAATTTTCAGTTAAAGGGAGGTCCAAACAGTTTAATCTTGGTCTCCCTAGGTTTCAATTTCCTGTTTTAGAATATGGAGAATGAATATCTGTCCAAACAGCTTAATCTTGGCAGATTCTTAGACAGGTAGAGAAGAAAGGGTGCTCAACAGCTTAATTGGAGCCCCTGGATGAAATAAGTGTAGATGTAGATAGGAGGACAGAAAAAGAAAAAGTTGAAATGTTGGGTCTGCAAGTCTAAGTGCACCCAAACCAAAAAGAAGAAAAAATGCTAGGTAAGTAGGCTAGGTAGGTAGTTTTGAGGTCGCAGAATGTTGATTTGTGATCAAATTTATGTTTTCAAGTGTCATATCTGTTCAAGTCACAATTATTAGGCAGTTGCCATTTGAAAGATTCAAGCGAGACATGACTAACTTCCCCCTTCTTCCTTATTCCCCAAATCATTCACTAACTTCCCTGAAGAGATCAAGATCTGCTTGATGCCTCTTTTCTTCATTTTCCATATCATTCACCTTGGTAAATATCTACTTTGCCCAAGGAATATTCATACTCCCTTTATGAATCATTTTTTCCCTTAATAGCCTAAGATTCACACACTTAGCGCTTTCTCATCATGGTCATATTAACTACTAACTTTACTATATAGCTCCCTATCTATCTCCCCTTCCCCCTACTAAGACTATGTTAATAACTCCCCTATATATTTATCCCTTCCCCCTGGTTGAAAAATAACCATAAGTACACTTGGGAATTGCTAAGTTTGCCTGAAATATAGCAAGAACCCTCATTTTTCCCCTTTAAAACCATCTTCAATGTAATGGACTCCTTCCAAAGCATGAAATTCTTTTTTTTTAGGTTATCAGACCCATTCCGAGGCCTCAAATAGTCTTAAAAAGCATATATACCCTTCTTCTAATTGCAATAACCCTTGCCGACTGCCTTAACACTCTTTCGATCCCTTTGGACCCCCTCCGACGCGATATCGCAGTCGGAGGTCTCAAGGCTAATGTTGCTCGTTTTTTTTCCTCCCCGATGGATGCTCCGCCGATGCCATTTCGCAATCGATGTATCGCAATAATATATGCCACATATATATGCCCCTTCCCTTTTAGCGGATGCAATATCGCAAGTCGGGAATCGGTGGTCGCAAGAGTCATGTTCCCGAAATGCATGCCGCTTCCTTTTGCTCCGATGCGACATTGCCATCGCATCAAGAGAGAATACCGCATCACAAATACTTCCTCGCTGCATGCCTCCATTTATTCATATATTTCATTTAAAATATGATTTATCATTAAGACATGTTTCACTGCAAATTCATCGCAAATCGCAACATTTCAGTTATCGTTATCGCATCGCAAAAGCATATCAAGCACCGCACCATCCAATGCCCTGCCACGACACCCTGCCACGTCACCCCGCTTATGTCATCCTCCATACCAGGACCCATCGCTGACATCACCCGCCAAAGAAGGGCACGCAAACGTGAAAAAGCATCTTAGGAGGCCCGGATTCAAATTTTGAGGCAGTTTTCGATGCGCGATTAGCGCTATCGCGCATCGCTATGGGAAATGCGCCAAATTGGGGAATATTTGGGGAATGTTTTGATTCCTTAGCCGTTTTTGCTTTGAGAATTGCAGAAAAGGCCCGGTTTAATGGTTTTAGCATGTCAGCATAAAGAGAGAGGCCCAATTCAGGCATTAAAGTGTATCAGAGCAAATGTGAAGCCAAAATTCATGAGAGAGAAGATCAGGTAAGGGAAAAGTGTATCAGTGTTGCGGCGAAGTGTATCAGTGAAGATTTTCTCAGGGCTCGAGGCGAATAAAACATTAAAAGAAATCCTTAAAAGTCAAGAAGTAGTTAAGGAACCATACAAAGCTCATCATCACAGTGACTGCACATTAAAACTCACATAAGATCAGTGGACCAAAGCTCAAAGCACAGTTATTGCAAAGGCACTGCACCAAGTCACAAAGGACACTACATTAACTCTTTTTGATCCAGCCGCTTCTGGTGCAGTTGAATAGATATTTTATTTGCATTTAATTTCAGCACAAGTTTAGGTTTAAAAGCTTTTCCCGCAGACCTGTTTGGGTCAGCTTTAATAAATAATTCTGGATATTTTACCTATAAAGAGAGCCCTGAACAATGTGAAGAGGGTTGGTTTTTGTTGGTTGGATGTTTTGCTTAAGAAAAGACTCGCACTGTATATCTGATAATTTCTATAATCAAATACTGCTTACGAGCTTCTTATAAGTGCTTCTTACCTCTGTTTTCCATACATAAATCATCGTCTAAACAACAGAAAGAAAGATTAGCTTAGAATTTGTTTAATTGCACTCTATGCTCAATTTCTGCTGCTTCTTTATGTTTTTCATATGTTTTAGGCATAAATATGAATTCCACATGGCTCATATTTTCCCTAATTCACCATGTATGACAGTTATCCAGGGATTCTTAACTGCCCCTAGATAGAGCTCATTTTCCTTCCCTCTGTTAAGCTCATTGAGAGATTCTTAATTGCCTCTCATTCCTTACATTTCACTCCATCTCTTTAGCTTGAAGGTTGTTTCATGTGCAGCTACCTTTCTCCACGTACCTCTTGTGATCAAGAAAGCATACCTGTGGTACTACTCCTTGACTCCATGCCCAATGGTTTGAAACTTATCACTATATGCATTGCCTCTCTACTTGAAAGCATCTTCCTTCCATACAAACACCATCCAAACATAAACAAAACCCATTGAACCCAATAACTGGCCTAAAATCATTATCAACAAAGCTAAATCATCAAGAGAGAGCCCTCTCTGATTGCAGGTGGGCTAGAACCTGCAATCCAAAGATTGGTTTCTGGTTACCTTAGCCGTATCCCTTCAGGAGCTTAGGGACAACCTGAGTGGTAACACACTTCTATGATTTGAGTGGCCTCAATGATCACCGAAGAAGGAAAATTTTTATTGACTATGGATTATTGAAGTTGAACGGAATCAATTGAAGTACAAACAGTGCCATCTCTCAACTATAGACTATGGCTCATTATCAACATAGTTGTACATACAAGGGATTTGTTATATACAAAGGAAAAATGATATTCTTATATATGAGCATTCGTATATTGACCCCTCGTTAGTAGCAACATTGGTGCAAGGATATCCTAGACTGTAACAACCAGAGAGAGTTGTTGACAAATAATGAAACATAGATATTTGATGAGTGATTGTGGTAAGGAAAACAAGCAACAACTAGAGTGTGCAGTGATTTGAATGTTGACTGAAATAGTGTATGAAGCAACAACACCTTTGAACTATGTTGTAGTATAGAATATTGAGCTATGAAAATATGAATTGATAGACCTAACATTTATGCCTTACTGTGACAAGTATTGTGATGAGTTGCTTTCTTTTACTTGACTTGTTTAACTTAACCTTGAAAGTAACAACAATATGTGATGGAGAACAAAGTAGTTGTGAACAGTTCTTATGACTATCTAAACAATGGGATCTCATGATGATGCAACACTTGTCCTAGTATAGCCTTCATATATTAGAGTTTGTATTCTCTATTCCTTTTGATGAAAGTAATGATATTGTAATTTTACATACAGTGAGAAGGTGTCTACAACAAGTGACACATTGACATTGATACAATATCTTGACTTTGACATTAACTTAACTATGAAAAGTACCTTGATTATGATGTGAATCATCGATTTAATTAGTGAGAATTCTATGATGAGATGCTAGACATTGATTTTACTTGACTATGACACATGGTTGACGTTGCAATAATACTTGAAATAATGAGTATGTTGTCTAGGACATATGTTTGACACTAGAATAATACTTGATGTATACAATGATGACCTAAGTATTTGTCTTGTAGTGATGACCTAGAGAGTGTACAAGGATGGTTGAGACTAGAATAATACTTGATGTATACAATGATAACCTAAGTATTTGTCTTGTAGTGATGACCTAGAGAGTGTACAAGGACACAATTATAACCTTGCAGGGCAAGAAGTGTTGAAGGAAATATCATGTAGTTGTAAAACATATTGAAGAAAGATGGATACCAAGGCTTGGCCAGTCAAACAATGTGCTTACATGTATGTTGGTAGCTTTATGGTCATAGAGTATGCGTGCACTAATTGTAGGACATCGGGATGATCGAAGGCACCTTGGGTTGTGCCATCATTTGATAAAAGTTCCAGATGGTTGCAACATCATGTGAAACTTGATAAAGTGTGGAAGCATGATATATTGAGTATTGATGCTTATTCATTCATGAGCAGCTTAGTGCAGTGACATGTGGTGGCAGCCAACAAATGTGCAATGGTGTATGTTTGTAGTGACAATGGTTGTGCATTGATGAATATTCATTCATGAGAAGGAACATGTAGTGACAACCAATAATTGTGCAGTGACCGTGATGTGAAGTTGAATAGTGATAGCTTGATGTGTAGCATTTTGTGATAATCAATTTTTGGGAAAAATGATCACTCGCTACTAGGATTTGAAATTTAGTCTACATATTTCTTACAGCTATTCTACATTAATTCATAGTAGAGGGTATCTAGTGTGGAAATGGTGAAACGTGATCTACCGACTCTTTTGGGTGATTCGAGTCACCTTTAGATTGTGGCCTGAGGACATTTTAGGGTGTCAGGGTGGTGCTAGGGTAAGTTGTGACTTGCAAAGGGCGTTGTGGAATCCATTTAGTTATGGCTTATAATATAACAGGGAAGCAAACCATCCTTTTTGAGAGTAGTTGGTAAAGGTATTGTTGGGGCATTCATCAGGTTATGGCATGATCTATAGGGCGTTGGGGCATCCTTCTAGTTGCAATGAGATATAGGGTCTAGTAGCATCCTAGAGGTTGTAGCCTATGAATTAGGGGGTTCATTTGTCCCTCAGTTGTAGCTAAAATCTTGATGTAATCAATTTCTTTTAACAGGGAGAAGACAATTACTAAATAAGCGTTTGGTGGTTTTTGACCCGGAGGGGGTTTTCCACCTAAAAATATTTGTGTCCTCTATTTTATATTCTTGCATTGATTGTATGGTGTTGTAAAATGTTGATTATTGTTTATAATTGTCTGAAGAAGAAAAGTAATAATAACTAAATATTAACTAATTCTCTGAAAAAAAGTTAAAAAGTGTTAATTGCTAAGAAATATTGATTCACCCCCCTCTCAGTATTTCCAAAAATTTGTATCGAAGCTTGGTTCCTTCAGTAATGGCTTAACCGTTGGAAGGTATTTTTCAGAGCATAGGGATGGGAAAGACAAGGAAGCAAGTTGCAAGGATTTAAATGGAAGGTACAGGTACAACAAAATCTGAAGAAAGTAAGTGTCGTGTACCAACCCATGATTTTGATGTAGATATTTACTGGATATGGGAATCCAGGATGGAAGTACATTTGCATGGACACAGAGTATTAAAATCAATTATTTTCAGAGAAATATCTACCAAAGAAGCTAAAAGGTACAATTCAAAGGCCATAAATGTAATTTCAAATGTTTTGCCAAATCCTGTGAAAACAAAAGCTCGTGAATGTTCATTCACTAAACCTCTTTCAGAAAAGTTTCATAATATCTATTCAATAAAGAAATTAGGTCAAGATATTATTGAAATTTTGATCCTTCTTATTATGATGAGGAAATTGGAGAAATGAGTAAGATGGACTTTCAAAATCAAGTGATCAATGTGATAAAGGAACTCAAAAATAACAAAGAAAAGGTGAGACTTTTGGAAGCAGAATTGTAGACAACAAAATAAATCATCAAAGAAAATAAAGAGTCTAAGAAGATGATTATCAGTCTTAGAAATCAATTGGAATAAGTCAAGAATACAGAGGCACAAGACCTCAAGAGAGAACTCTAACAAAATAAACAAGAACACGAAACAACCTTTGCAGAGATTAGTAGGCTCAAATAATGGATGCAAGAAGCAGAAATTGAAAGGAAGGAATCTAATCAAAGACACATATCCATAGCTGACCAAAATATGAAGGAATTAGAAAAATATTTAGTCGAAGTAAGCAGGCTCATGATTGAAAATGAGAAGCAGAAGGAATAGATACAAGTTCTCAACAGAGAAGTAGAGAAGACAAATCTTCTCAACCTACAGGTAGAGGAGGCATAAAAAAGATGGGAGATCTTGAAAAGATGGTTTGAAGAATATTTTTCTCAAAAGCAAGAATAACTTGATGTAACCCGTGATGATGTCAAAATATTCAAGGGATTAGAAAAGGAAGACTTACAAGATAATATAGATGAAGAAAAAAATGAAGGCAATTAAAGCTCGTAAAGCTTCAGTTGATGAAGGTACAAGATCCACATCTTCGCAGGATTATTCTAAGAAGGAAGTTGATCTAACTGAAAATACAAAAAATAATGTTGCAACTCCAACTAAAAATACCAATGCAGTCAAGAGTAAAGGACAACAACAGTCTGCAAAACTGCCTCCAAAAAAAAATGATAAATCTTCAAGGTATGTTCGTTTATTTAATGGTAATTTTTTTCCATGTGCTAACTATGGACATATTAGCATGGATTCTAAAGTTTTTTACAAGTACAATTATCAACGACCATTGCATCCAAATGAATTATCCAAGTACACATGTTCATTTGATGTTTATTTCTTTTTATGTGCTAACTATGGACATATGGCTAGGGGTTGTGAAGTTTTTGACAAGTACAGTCGTTATTTACAAAACCCTAAAAGCATGTTTGCAGGATCATGAAATAGGTTACACTATGATTTTTTCAGAATATAATACGTGGTATATGGGCCAAATATGAATGTTTTAAATGCCATAACTATGTCCATATTGCTCTTGATTGCAGATATAAGATGGAATCACCTATGGAAAACATGAAATGCTTCAAGTGTCATAACTATAGACATATAGCTCTTCATTGCAGGTACAAGATGGAATCAACCATGGATGAAAAGATTGATGATGAGAATAAGAAGGTTTGGAAAATAAAACAATTACAGTATGAACAAGTACAAGATGAGAAATAAATGAAGGAAGGCAAAAAGGTCTTAGTAGTTATGTTTTGAGTATTTGTAACAGATCGTAAGGAATCAACAATTTCTTCAGTTAGTGACTCGAGTGAAGATGGTCCATTACACGAATCACTATTCTAAACATTTCAGCTCATTGACTGCTTGAAATTTGAAGAGGAGGAGTCTATGCAGCAATATATGGCACAAGTCTATGATTGACAGACAAATAGTTTAAACAAGATGGGAGTTTCATTACAAGTTTAGGGCAAGCAGAATAGATGAAGGATTACAAGTTCACAAAGGAAGGTTCATCTTCAAGGGAAGCACATATAGGACATAGTTCCACAAGGATCCTCATTGAAATAATATTACAAGAAGCCATATTTTCAGGGGGAAAACAAGCAGATAATAGGTCCACAAAGTGCAAGAAAATTCTTAGGGGGAGTAACCCTTTTCCATTGATGTCAAAGGGGAAGAGAAAAAACTGAGAAGGATATTGAAATCTCGAGAAGGAGGTGAAGAATGATATCAAGGAAAGTTTAACTCATGGGAGGAGTATGTGTGTTTCCAGCAATGAAAAATGGGGAGATTTTTGGATGGTGTTGTCATTGATGTCAACCCATGGAGTTGACTAGGTTTGAATTTGACCAGAAAAATCATTCGTTGATGTCAAATGATTAATGAACATTGCTTAGTAATTTTTGAATTACATCAATATGGTAGCTATACTGTTGGATGGTTAAAAACCCAATGAATATGGTTTGGCTTCATTGGATTGAGGATGTTCCCTGACCTTTTTTGAGAATTTGAATTAGGTAAAATCATTGAGTTCGGATCACATATCTATGTCATTAGATTCTCCTCAAAAATATGTTTCTGTTGATATGTAGTAAACCCATGGAGGCCTCCTTGTTTGAGAGATATTCACAATTGAATTTAGTGACTCTAGTGTTTGGGCTAAAACCCTAAGGGTTAGTGACATGACCCCTCCTCCTACAATTCTCAACATATGACATTGTTTATCACTGTAATCACACCCCATATAAGTTACATAACTTCAAAAACAAAGGCAATAAATCAATCATTGACTTAATACACTCATGTGCCACTTACAAAACACACCAAAGAGGATTAGTGTAAAAATTCCTTAGAGCTTAAACAAATAAATTTATAATACTTATACAATAAATTAACACAACCTTACGGAATCTTAGGAAGAGTATTAAATTGTTTTTTTTTATAAAAGTTATCCCTCATATTGTAAAGCCTAATATCTTTCACTCATAAGACTCACGACCTTTCTCACTCATAAGGCTCATGGCCTTTCTTACATAACACACAAGACATGAATTAATTAAACCTTTAATGTTATAACTCCTTCATGAATCCATTTTCTTGTCTTATAAAGGTCACTTATGAAGTCCCTCTAAAAACTATAAAATAAGACCCATCACTGCTCTAAAGACACAACATGTCATGTTTCTTCTGAAGTTTTCGACCTAATAATAAGATAACCGACACAAACGGTTCATAATTTTTTTTGAGGCAAAGTACAATGAATAGTGGTATATCTCTCGAGAAAAATACAAGGTAAGTTCTTGTATATTTATTTAACTTGTTTTGGTTTTTGTTTAGTGCAGGTGTAAGGTTAGGTCGCAAGCCTGTTTGAGCATTCTCTTTTGCTGGTAAAAAAGAATATACTATGGTCCAAGGGATTAAATTTTAAGATCTATTTATGTGGCCTAATTTGAAGTTGTAGTGGATTACTAAATTTTCCATCTCTGTGGAATTATTTTAAGGTACGTGTGACCTTCCAAAATTAGTCTTGAATCCTTTTAGGACTTGGTATTTCTTATAATCTCTAAGTATACATGAGTGAAATTCTTGCGGAGTACTTCAATTCCTGATGCTTGTGCAAAAAATATTATAACTTAATGATAGTGTGGTCTATTATCTGAAACATTTTTGGCTTCTTAAAAAATTCACAAAATTGTAAAATTGATCCCTGAAATTTCGACTTGAGGAAACATCTAATAATGAGTTTTTTTTTTATTAATACTTTGTGAACACCCCAAATACTTCTAGGTATGCCATAATTTTTGAAGCCCAAAATTTTAAGCATAAGAATCTTATCATTTCATTCACTTCTGTGATTTGAGTGGCTTCAATGATCACCGAAGAAGGAAAATTATCGTTGACTATGGATTGTTGAAGTTGAACCGAATTAATTGAAGTACAAGTAGTGCCCTCTCTTGGATGCAGACTAAGGATCATCACCAACATAGTTATACATATAAGGGATTTTTCATATACAAAGGAATAATCACATTCTTGGACAAAATTTCAGGTGAAGTATATGCAAAAATCATTTGTGATGAAACAATAACATAATGACAAGTTTCTTTAGCATTTAGACTTTACAAGTGTTGAATGTTCATATATTGAACCTTGGTTAGTAGTAGCATTAGAGCAAGGATCTCCTAGACTATAACAACCAGACAAAGTTATTGACACCTAATGAAACGTGCATATTTGGCAAGTGACCATGCTAAGGAAAATAAGTGACAACTAGAGTGTGCAGTGATTTGAATGTTGATTGAAATAACATATGAAGCAACAACATATTTGGAATATGTTTTAGTACAAGATATTTAGCTATGAAAATATGAATTGATAGACCTAACATTGATGCCTTACTGTGACAAGTGCTATGATGAGTTTCTTGCTTTGACTTGACTTGTTTGAATTAACCTTGAAAGTAAAAGCAATATGTAATGGAAAACAAAGTAGTTGTGAATAGTTCTTATGACTGTCTAAACAGTGAGATATCACGATGATGCAACACTTGTCTTAATATAGCCATCATATGTTAGAGTTTGTATTCTCTATTTCTTTTGATGAAAATAATGAAATTGTAATTTCCTATACAGTGAGAAGGTGTCTACAAGTGAAACGTTGACATTGATGCAATATCTTGATTTTGACTTTAAGTTAAATATGACAAGTACCTTGATTATGATGTGAAGCACCGATTAACTTAGTGAGAATTTTATGATGTGATACTTGACTCTAATTTTACTTGACTATGACACATGGTTGATGTTGCAATAATACTTGACATAGTGATTAGGTTTCCTATGAAATGTGTATGACACTACAATAATACTTGACAGAGAATATGATGACCTAGGGATTTGTCTTGTAGTGATGACTAGAGAATATATAGTGCGTTGCAGGGAAACAAGTGTTGAAGGAAATATCATCCAATTTTACAACATATTAAAGAAATGGATAATAGGGCTTGACCGGTAAAACAATGTTCTTACATATATGGTGGTAGCTCTCTCATGATAGAGCCTGAGTGCATTGATTGAAGGACATCAAGATGACGTGAGGCACATTGGGTTGTGCCATCATTTGATAACAATGTGAGATGGTTGTAGCATTGTGTGGAACTTGATACTGTGTGAAAACATGATATATTGAGAGTTGATGCATATTCATTTGTGAGTGGCCCAACGCAGTGACTTGCAGTGGTAGCCAAGAGATGTATAGTGATGTATGTGTGCATCAACAGTGGTTGTGCATTGATGACTATTCATTCGTGAGTAGTGGCATGCAGTGACAACCAACAATAGTGCATTTATTATGATATAAAGTGTGCAATGATCGTGATGTGCAATTTTACAGTGATAGATTGATGTGTAGCATTGTGTAATAATCAGTTTGTGGGAACAGTGATTAGTGGCTACCTAGATTTTACACTTAATTTACATTTCTCTTACAACCATTCTACATTGATTAAGAATATAAAGGATCGAGTGTGAAAATTGTGAAATGTGATCTATCAACTCTTTCCACTGATTGGAGTCTCCTTTAGGTTATGGCCTAACAACACTTCAGGGTTGCACGGTCGTGATAGGGAAAATTGTGGCTTGCACATGGCATTGTGGCATCGATTCAGTTTTGGTTGATAAACTAACAGGGAAACAAAGCATCATTTCTGACAATAGCTAGTAAACAACTTGTTGGGGTATTCAGTAGGTTGTGGTAGATCTATAGGGTTTTGGGGCATCCTTATGGTTGGAGCATGATATTAGGTTCTATTAGTGTCCTATAGGTTGTAGCTTTTGAATTGGGGGTTGACGCATCCCTCATTTTTAGCTTAAATATTGATATAATAAATTTTGTTTTAACAGGGAGAAGGCAATTACTAAAGAAGCGTTCAATGGTTTTTGACCTGGAGGGGTTTTCCACCCAAAAATATTTGTGTCCTCTATTTTATCTTCCTACATTCATTGTATGGTGTTGTCCTTGTTGATTATTTTATATGATCATCTCAGGAATAAAAATAATAATAACTGAATATTAATTAATTCTTTGAAAAAAAGTTAAAATTTTTTAATTTCTAACAAACACTGATTCATCCCCCTCTCAGTATTTTGAACAATAAGCATGTTTGGGAATTTTTACAATAGAAAACCATGGTGTTTGTTGGTGTTATTGCAATAAAATAAATTCTAGTTTTAAAAACCTCTTTGAGGCACATTTGGACGAGTTTTTCCTAAGAACAAGTTTCGTAGCATGAAAATATACCTTAACGGTATTACGAGAGAGAGCGAGCGAGAGAGAGAGAGAGAGCGAGCATGAATGTGCTTGATATATATATATAGAGAGAGTTGATATATATATATATATATATTATATATATATATAGAGAGAGAGAGAGAGAGAGAGAGATAATATAGGGAAGTAAATTAATATCTTTAAATATAGCGAATAATGTAAATGCATATAAGGAATTGATAAGAAAAATTGACTTACAAGACAAAAAATATATTATCCAATTCTTCTAATAGTACCAGGATAATTTCATTAGCAACATCTATTCCACTAGGTAATTGAGGCATGGTCACATTAGTTTCGAAGGACGATTTCATTCAATATATACTCAAACAAGAAATTCTTGAGGTTGTAAGTAAGGTGTGAGGATCAACAGCTCAAAATTTCCCAACAAAATCAAAGTGTCAAAATATCTATAAGCTTAGCTTGAGATCTAAAATCTCATCATTTTTATTCCAATGGTGTGAACAACACTCCAATCTGATTCCGAATGTAGAAGTTAGAGAATGTCAAAGTTCAGGTTTGACTTGTTCAGGTGGGAAGATTGGATGACATGGCAAAGGTCCCATTAAATGGGGAAGAGCCAAATGGAAGGTTGCCATTAGGTCTCACATATCTCATATTGAGGAAAACATAGGGTTGGAGCTTAAGAAATTAGCCCCGAGTAGGGAATAGTTTTGATGGGATGGATCACAGTCACAACCCATAGATGAAAATTAGCCCCTAAGTACGAGGGTTATGAAAATTGGCCCCTATATGTTACCTAGGTTAACCCACTCATTGCGATGAGTGATAAGGCGTGGACGCGATATGTTTTTAGAGTTGTAGTTTATAACTAGTCAGGTCCACTGCATCACCATATCACATATCTTAATGCATTATGTCCCGTGTATAAGAGTCACCCCTGGCAACGACGATTGCAATTACGATAGCCGATAGAGTTGTAGAATCATAGCCTTTTCCATTGAACCACCACTTTGCATGTGAACGCTCAGCCTTGACAACGAGATAGGTAGGAAAGATGGGGGACCACCAATTTTGGAAGAACTACCAATTTTAACTGTGGATAATGAATTTAACTCGCAGTAAGCTAGATTTGGAGGAGAAAATTATGGAAAGACTGATAGAAGTCATAACTAAGGAAATTTTATACCAAATGGGATGCAAAAAGAGGTTGGATAACCATTTTTGGACATTCTAAACTGATTGTAACAGGTTTCAGGATCAAAGGAGTGTTTCTGGATAGGATTTTTGAAACGTGAAGCCTATGGGTGTCATGGTCAACTAGAGTGTTGATTCAATTTATGGAGGAATATGAAGATGGATATGAATTTAAAGCGGCCTTCCAGTCTCCATGTGTTTTTGTAACAACCATTATAGTAGTGTTGTAGCCTTATTTCTTCTTTTCTCTATATGTGTATGGAGAAAGAGACTTGTTTAAGTACCTCAAGTGGATTGTAGTACTATCTATGCTCTTGGAAGTTGGAGTATGGGGTCTTCATTTGAGATCCCTTAGCTTTATGATTGTTTCATGACTAAAGGTAGGTTGTCATGTGTTTAGAGTGATAGTTCTTTGCAGAAGAATCTTTCCGTGAAGGGGAAACTAGCCACTCATTTTGTCAGCACACTTATGTGCTCTTTATTACTGATGAATTTTGAGCATAATCAGAAGGGATCATGCTTTTAGTGCTAATCAATGGATATATAGCCCAACAGGGGTGAACTATTTTATCAATGGCTGATGTGTTATGGATTGATGCATGATTCCACTCAATGTTCTCGTTTCATGTTTTAAGTTTTCTTCATGAAACTAACTTAAGTAAACACACATAAAATTCATATTTTTACTTTCTATTTTGGAGTTCAAACCTCAAGAACATTTTTGTATTATGAATGGAGAATTAGCAAAAGATTACTAATCTGCGCCATTTCAGATTAGGTTGGTATTATAGCTTAGGTTTGCTTTGTGCAAGGAGAAATTGGCTAGTTTCCAAGTGAATGCGTTTTGAAGCTCATTGCGGAGAAGGTTTTGGAGAGGAGAGAAAGATTCTTACAATCTCTACCACCAAGTTCTCCCTTAAAATTGTAGTAGAAGCATCAAGCAAAGCATGTCCAAAGGAGGAGAGACTACAAGAATGTTAGAAGATGTCAAGGCTTTTAGAAAGTCTTTCGTAGACATGGCAGAAATGGTGAAATTCATCTATGAAGAGAGGTATACCAAATTTCAAGGTGAAAGGTGAAAGATGAGGAAGAAAAATGTACTAAGGAAGAGGTAGAGTCTAACATGCCCAAGGAATGCGCAGCCCGAGTAGCCCCCCTTGCCCTAGTCAGAGGAGGAGAGGGGAGCCGATATGGTGCTTTCTCTCACTTCTTTATGGCATCTTTTGTAGGTGCTTTCACTACTTCATCCGGGATAGTGTGAGTCATTGCATCATAAGACGAGGGAGGATTCTCCGGTGCTTGAGGATCCTTAGAAGGTATGGCTTTATCTTTCTCCCTTGCTCGCACCTCGCCATTTAGAGGGAAACACTTGTATAGATGTCCTATGTTGTGGCATCTTCTCCAATGGAAAGGTAGCCCCTCGTAATCTAGGATCTGCAACTAAGAGAAGGTTTTCCACTGTAGGGTAATGTGCTCCTGTAGACCCCCTAGTGTCTAGGTGTACCAATATCCTGACGTACGCCATTATACTAGTGGATAGATATGATTTTTCATGCTCTAGGTAGGTGCCCAAGGAATTCTTGATGCATTGAAAGATGTCTTCAGACCAAAATTGAAGAGGAAGACCTCGTAGACACACCGAGATTAGCCTGACTCCTATCTGTTCTTGTTCTAGGTTGAAGAGAGAGTTCCATCTGCGCAGGAGCACTCGGGCCTATTCAAAATGCCAGAACAAGGACACGACCCAGTTTGTGTGCTCAGCTATAGAAAAGCACACAACGAACCAGCCTCTAATGAAAGTTTGGATGAAGGATAAATCGGCGAGGAGTTGTCTCGAAACCTTTGATTTCCATAGCTTGAATCGTGTCGCAGTATAACTCCTTCCCTGAATCCTTCCAACAATCACTCAGTCCACTGTGTCCATTGAGTCTCCCCACTCTATATCCTCTCCAAGTCGAATAATGACGTCCTCAGCCCTGGATTTGAAGCACTTGTATTTCTTGTTCGGACGATGACCAACATCAATGGAGTCATGTCGACCCTTGCTAAGGGGAAGGTTTGCTTGAGGGTGCTCAGTGGCTAGATGTAGTCCGGAGGGGAACGCATCTCAGATAGGAGGAATGTTAGTGTAGCTGTCGCATAGGGGAGCAGCTGAAGGAGGCACTTGTGAAGGCCCTGTACAGTGTTCAAGGGGATATTGGGGAGACGGATATGAGAATCGGCTGATGTGGTGGACAAGGATAACCCATGGAAATAGCCTCAAGGTTAGGGTTAATATAGTTGGTCGAAAAATTAAGAGAGGGTGGCAATAGGGGTGCGGTGGAGATAGCCGACCAAAATGGGGGGGGGCTCAGGTAAAGTCACCATCGAGAAGGAGGGCACTGAGATCGAGGGCAGTGTAGCTATGGTGTCTGACAAATCACAACAGTAGGGTAGTAGGCCTTCTCAGGTTGCATGTCGAGTCACCCAGAAAGAGACACCTTTGAACAAGTCCTCTGAGTAGTCGACCATATCCAAATCCATAGGTCTCCTCAAGTAAACCCACCAACCGCCTCTGCAAAATGAGAATAACCATCACAACGTACCAAGGGCAGATAGGGAAGGTAGGTAAAAATGTAAAACAGAGTCACAAGGGTGAGGAAATGAAGATGTAAATAGGGAGGTAGTGAAGGTAGTAGTGGCGACTGGTACCGGAGCATGTAGTAAGTCGGGTGAGGTGACAACAACAAGAGGGATGGATGTGGCATGTCTACAGTAAAAACCTTAACCCTTTTCGTGTAGGTTCTAGAGTTCCATTTTCACCTCCGCACCATATATTCTTACATTATTATCGTTATGTAGGTCCTCATTCTAGCCTTTTATTATATTTATTATATATTAATATTAATCTATTTATTCATTATTTTTAACATATTAATCATTGAATGAGTCATTTATTTATTTTTTAGATTTTTTCCCTATTAATTTTTAAGTTTTTCTATCTCCAGCTCTTCTGCTCATTTTATCCTCCCATTCTCTATCTTACATTCAGAGCTTTCCTTATTTCTTTCTTCTCCTTTTTAATCTTCTATAGTGATGATGAATCTATTGAATAGATTGGAAACATTAACTTATCAAATTGTTTACTATAGAGTCTACCCTGGAAAATTGAAGTATGATTTAAAGATGTTAAAACTATGTTAAAAACTATTATACCGCTTATAAAGGTTGGGTGTGTTTTTTTAATGGACTCATAAAAATTGCTAATGTAAACCAAAAATATTTGGGATGATATTTATATTTATATGGATGAATGAATTCTTGCCACTCTTGTATCCTATATATGTTCTTTGTATGGTTTCCTTCTGGTAACTTACCTATTTATATACATCTGTTTCCATATGGTAACTTACTTATATACATGTGAATGGCATTATGAGTGTAGTATATTTAGTGTTTATTATTTTGATTTACCTATATAGTTTTCCTTTAAATCGTTATGTAATTTTTTTTTCCGATAAAAAAAACATATGAAATGCATTTTCTTATTTGTAGTTTTTTTTGGTTATCTTTTAAATATAAATATTTGATTGCTTTGGCATCAGAATATTAGTTAGTAATAATGTTTATGTGAAATAGTGGTATGTAAGTTTTGAGTTTTAGAATTCAATTTTTTTTTATATACTCGAATATTTTTTTTATATATGAGGAGGTTTTATTTCTTTTAGTAATTTGTTAGGTTACAATTTTGACTTTTATATGTTTTGAAATTTCTTATTGAAAATGTTTTTGTTGAATTTCTTATATGTTTTTTTTCACATATTCTAAACATTCAACAATGGATGATGTTTGTGATGAAATTGCTCACGTGCTTCTACCAACATTGATTTTGAAGATCAAATTGCCAAGATTGATGTCGAGAGGAATTCACTTAGGAGGTTTTAGTCCTTGAGATCAGAAGGACACTCGTGGACCCTAGATGGATTCACTAGACAAATTCACCCACCGAGGGTTTTCTTTCCTTGGGATCAAGAGTAGAACTAGCCTCTCCAAGTTCTCCATAAAGATCCATGAAACAAATTCACCCACTCTAAATATCATGGGCAGATTGGGTCCACTTTATTTTAGTGTTTTCCCTTGGAAAAAGAAGGCAAATACCATGAGCCAATGGCATGGGTAAATACCAAGGTAAATATCATGGGCAGATCGAGTACACTTTGACCATATCTAGAAAAGATGCCACCCGCAAATACCATGGTAAAATACCATGGACAGATTGGATCCACATACACCATATCCAAAAAAAATGTCATCCACAAATACTGCCATAAATACCATGGACATATTAGGTCTATTTTGACCATATCCAAAAAAGATGGCATCTTCAAATACCAATACCACTATAAATACAATGCACAGATTTCTTCCACTTTGACCATATCAAAAAATAATATTAAAATAAAAAAATATTTTCAAAAATCTTGTGCCTTCTTATCTCTAATAAATTTCGTTTGAGAGTGTTCCGAAGAGATGGAGTGTCGATAGTGTTTGTCTATTTTCTTCAGTGATGCACGGAGGAGAGATAATCGTGATGAGGGGTTAAATTTGACGTATTTCGCATTTTTTACCGTAAAATACGTTTTAATCTAAAACTTCCACGTCATGCTCAACTTGCCATTCATTTTCAAAAAGGCATGTTAAAAAATTAAAAGTTCAAAA
>APFE031255037.1:0-10825 GCA_000404065.3 Pinus taeda | reverse complement strand
ATATTTATAAAAGAGGTATGGTAAATTAATAAAAATATAAATAAATGAGAGGTATGTTAAATTAATAAAACATAATTAATAAAAATATAATTAAATGAGAGCTATGTTAAATAAATAAAGCATTTTTTTTTATTTACGCCATAAGTCACCTTATATACATGCAAGGTTGTAAACAAATAAAAATATAAGTAAAGTGGAGGTATGGTAAATAAATAAAACTTATTTTTATACTTACTCAAAAGGTATGGTAAATAAATAAAAATATAAATAAAGTAGAGGCATGGTAAATAAATAAAACCTCTTCTTATATTTAGTCCATAACCCTCATTCTATGGTAAATAAATAAAAACTCTTTTTATACTTAGTCCATAACCCTCATTCTATTTATGAAGTCCGAAGAAAGAGGTTTTATTTAACTGAATCCTATGGGCCAAATACCATATTTGTGAAAGAGTTATGGTAAATTAATAAAAATATAAATAAGCTAGAGGTATGGTAAACAAATAAAACAATTTTTTTATATTTACTCCATAAGTCATAAGTCATGTTGTATTTATGAATTATATGGTAAATTAATAAAAATATAAATAAACGAGAGTTATGGTAAACAATTTTTTTTTTTTTTTTAATACCATGGAAAAAAACATTATTAACCATAATATTAGTATTAATATAAAAATGGCATATGGTATTGACCCATGGTATTTACCAAAATGGCACATGGTGTTGAACCATGGTATTCACTTGGAATGTATAGCCTATTTAAATGGGGAATTAAACCACAATAGATCCGCAAGGTTTTTGAAATGGCTCCCTCTGTGTACAAATAAAAACTACACTGTTATAGCTAGTAATTTCTTGGAATGAACACTATAAAAATAAAAAAGTCATCAAAAAATTTCATTGGCAGGTAAGACAGGCTCAAATTTAACCCCTAATCCTAACCATCACCATCATCATCTTTCTCCTTCACGACCAACGGATTATAACCCATAGATACTCATCTCCTTATAGTGTTCAAATATCCAAATATCCATTTATGGTGTTCAACTTCCAGGATTTAATGTAATTTGTTTTGATTCGATATTGCAAACGGGGGAAAATTATTTAGCTTCTTATGCAATTGAAAATGGTCTTTTAACACCCAAGGTGCATGCTCTATCGACTTGTTTTAGAGCAAAGGTACGAGTCATTATGGGAATGGGATAAATTGTATATGTTTAAAGGATTTTTTTTATAAGGGTTCGACAAAAAGTTGTTGTAGCAGCGGTACTGAACCTTGACCTCATCCTCTTTTATCTGTCACCTGTGGCTAAGTAGGTAGACAAACTTGTTCATCAAAAGGGAAGAAGCAGCATAAGATACTCGAAGATTTTTCAAATGGCACGGTGGGTTTTATATTTATATCATGTTATTGTCGACATCTTTGGGGGCTCTCCATGATTTGATCTTTTTGAAGTGTGAAGTTCACACGATGTAATAATACTTAATTCAGAATAAAAAGAAATTTGATATTTTTCTGTTTTGGGTAAATTTACAATTAAAATGAATTTAAAAAACAGGTTAAGGTACTGACTGAGTATACCTGTTTTACAGTTAAAACTCTTGGTTGCGACTGATGTTGTCGAAGAGGGCATTGAGGGTGTTTTTTTTTGCTTACATTTCAAATTTTTTCCTCACTGTCAAGCATGTTCAAAATGAAAAAAAAGAAGGTTGTGAAACGTCAAGTTCCACCGGTAGGAGAATGGAGAATGATATTAGTGTTGTATGTTTTTCAGATTGTCTGTCCAAAGTGATGGCCCTGGCCCCGTTTAGCTTGTCCTTTATTTTTCTTTAATAGTTTAACTCTCTTCTAGTTTCTACCATAATGTGTCGTTTTCTGTGAGATTTTCAGGGGTAACTAGAAACAAGAAAAGCGAGGATGACTGCGTATAGAAATTCAGACAATGCACGTTGGGATCACGAGGAATGCAATGTTGAAACTGGTGCATATCGCGAAGATTAAGAGGAATGCTAAGAAAAACAAATAATGAATTCACAAGAGAGCGATATTGAGAATTCTAATCATCGAGGTATGTTGTTTTCTTTTAACCACCAATTATTGTAAATGTGCATGCTAACAGTTTTTTAAATACCCGTCCGATTTCTTTTGCTATAATTACTTTTAAATATATAAATATCTAAAGTGCCGATATTATGCTTTAGGTTTAGTATAATTTAAAAACGGAATATATAAATATTCAAAGTCACTATATTATGTTTTACAGTTACTATAATTTAATTTTTTTAAAGGAAAAAAACTGATAAGTTCGAAATATATTTGTGTTCTTTTAGGTAATCTAAAGGATATGCTTTGTCTGGTATTTGGGGTGGAAAAAAGAATGGAGTAACTTTACAACTTTACAAACTTCATTTCACATCACTAATCAAATGAGAAGACATATGCAAGCTTTGCGTTATTGATTGAAGAAAAAGTTTGAAATGGGAGAATCAAATAACCAAGTTTGCAACTTATTTTGGCGGCACAGAAGCAGGACCAAAGGCAAGCCTTTTTAATTTTGACAATGTTTTTGTGTTCTTTAAAAAAGAAAGAAAGGCATGTTTTCGTTTCTCGAGTATGTTCTTGAGCAGGTCATAGTGGTTTGTTTGGTTCATGCTCTTTGACTGTTCTTTTTATTCTAACCAGGTGTTGGGAGATATAATAGAAAGCATTGCAGGTATGGCGGATAATGAAGCGTATTTTGTGTATGGCGGATAATGAAGCGTATTTTGTCTCATATCCCTACACCTCACACTATGCAGCTGCAGCCATTGCGGGAGTTGCACGAAATCTGCTCTAAACATCACCGTCACGTTGAATAGGATTTCGAGGAACAGGTGGAAGGAGTTGTGGCTACAGGAGTTGTTCATTTAGAAGAATCATGTATAGTTGGAACAGGGTTGAAGGGAAGCAAAAGAGCTGCAAAGATCGCTGCTGCCCAAAAATTTTATTGCGAATGGAAGTCATATGATTTACTTTTTATGGTTTAAGAATTACATTTATGTATTTATTTATTATCTACGCTCAGGTGAATGATAAAACGATCCCACCTGTCCATCTGTGAAATAAATTACATTAAATTAATTTATTTATGTTAGCAGTTGAATGAAAAAACGATCTGCCCGGATCTGCTCACCTGTGATTAATTTGTGTTATTCTTTCTGAAAAGTAATATACTTATTTTGTATCATAGGAAAGAGGTTTAGAGCATAGCCACCGACGCAATGATATTGACAAAGTAATTTTGGATACTGATGGTGGTGAAGATGAGCCCATGGAGAAAGTGCGAGCTACAATCAATGAAGATATTAATTTAAAAGCGGAACAGGTAACTGCTAGCAGTACAGGTGTACAAATGAAAGAATATGAGATGGTTGTTTCAGAACATCTGGCTCTCAAGAGAGATATATATCAAGACAGTGCATGTGCACAAATAGAAGAATCTGAGATGGTTGTTTCAGAATTGAGAGGCCTCTCAAGAGAAAGAGATGTGAAGACAGTGCATGTCTACAAATGGAAGAACCTGAGATGGTTGTTTCAGAACATCAACCTCTCAAGGGAAATAGATATCAAGACAATCTAGTTTGTGATAGCACAACGATTCTGTGGAGGGTGGTGATGCATATTCAACTAAGCACATACAGTTTACAACTAGACAGTTTACCTTGCAAGAGGTCATTCGTCGCAATGCCAAGGCAGCTAGGAGGCTTTTTGAGAGTAGAGTGAATTCCAGAAAATCTCAGCATGATACTGCTCATGTCAATCAGAAGTGGTGTCCTGACGGTATGTTGTTTAAAACTTATAATAGTATTGGATAACGTACCATTGGATAACCCACCATATTGCTTTTTAAAGTTTATGACAAACTTCTAATCTCTCAGGTTTAACTATTGTTAGAATGAGGTTTTTCACAAACCTCATACGCAACAACGGTTGTTAGGAGTTCAGTCATTTGATTCATGAACATCGTACATTGACGAGAAAATAAAAGACATGACCGTGTATAGATAATGAATATACTCTTGTTTGGTGAAACTATGGTTATGACTATGATTCATGATAGAGTCATATTAACAAAAATTAATTAAAGATTACAATTAGTTTAAGAATTTGGAATATATATATACACACTAAGGATATAAAAAATTTAGAATATCTTATATATAAATAAACTATATCTTATATATATAAATAAATTATAGATACATTAAATGGAAAAAAAGATAAATCTATGATTTATCTTATGGAGAAGAAACCAACTTCTCACAATATCAAATCCTCTTGAACATATCATCCCATATCATCCCATACAATTGATTCTATAGTGCTCAAAATTATATAGACTTTAGCTTTAAGTTAAATTTAGAATATACATTAACCATTTTGTACTCATAAAATAATAAGATTAGTAAGTTTCATGGGCAAAAGTTGAGTTTTAGAAATCATGACAATTATGTTAAATTGCAATGTATGAGTATGTTTTATAATTTCAAATTATTAGGTTTTATATAATATTATTATGATTTTAATAAAAATTAGAATATTATAAATATAAATAATACAAAATAATAATATAAATACAAAGAGTTACATTTGAGTTTTGTAATATTATTAAAATATAGAATATGTATATTTAAATGTGTCAGATTTTAAAATAGTGGATTTATGGTAATCATATTAATATGGAAATAAATAGTTTAAAAAAAACTAAATTTAACCTAGATACTTGTTTTTGTTTTGTTATGTTGTTCAGTACCATCACAAAAGGCTCAAAAGGCTCAAACAGTTCAAGGAGGTCCACGCAAATTGTTGCATGAAATTTGCCAAAAGAATAAATGGCCATCTCCAGTGTTTAAGTGTGAAGCAGTGAGAAATTCTCACAAAAGAATGTGACTCTATATGTCTTAGTAAAATGTTTGGTTCATTTAATATTTACAAAAGAAGGTGAATAGATATGTCTAAGTAAAATGTTTGGTTCATTTAATATTTTGGAAGTAATCTCTTCTAACTTTTTTTTTTTTTTTTTTTGAAGTTATGTTTTTAGTGTTCACATTCCTTGCACATAATTCCATGAAGTTAGTGGGAAAGAAATGCTTACAAAGAAGATTGCCCAGGATGCATCAGCTTTTATGATTCTTTGTCAATTTCAAAAGAAAGGAATTTTTTCCCTTGATCTAGCATCTTCAAAGATGCTTTCTGAATTTCAAAAAAATTTTCAATGATGCTTTATGAATTTCAAAAGAAATTGCCTAGGATGGAACAACCTGTATGATGCTTTGTCAATTTCAAACCAAAGGAATTTTTTCCCTTGATATTTATGAATTTCAAACAAAACTACTTTTAGGACTTGAGGCTTATCAAATGTCTTAAGATTTAATTTAATTAAAAGTGGGATAAATTAGTTGTCTAAGATCACAATTGTAGATGATAGGTGCTTCTACTTTATGTGGTTGTTTTGTATACAATGAGTTGTAATGAATTATCTTTATAAGCTAGTTAAATCCAACTCTATATGTTATGCCTTACCATTTGTATATGTCTTGTAAGCAATTATTATTTTCTTTATTCTTGATTCTTATTTATAATTTATGCCTTACCATTTGTATATGTCTTTTATGCAATTATTATTTTCTTTATTGTTGCTTCCTATTTATAATTTAGCACACACTTATTGATTGATTTTATGTACATTTTGATTGACTATTCTAATTCAAGTATACTCTAAGATGTTGATTTTTGTATGAATTCTCCTATTGCAGGTATATATTTATATATGCTTATATGATATGCATGGAGTGAAATTCATTCACTAAGTAATTCCAAAGTCAAACAATTTACAATTCTATAATTATAATTTTTTGTTTTCTGAATTTAGATCAAAGATTGAAAATGTTTCATTTTGACAAATTTAATTTAGGACATAGATAAGAAATCAAATGTGTTTTACAATTATATTTTTACTATGCATATTCTTTGCCCATAGATCTAAATCTTATCAAATGTGTTAATATTTAATTTCAATGAGAGTATGATCAATGGTTTTCCATTATCATAATTGTAGATGATAAGTGTTCCAAGTCTATGTAGTTGTTTTGTTTTGAATGACTGATAATGAATTATTTTTATAATATGCTTAAATCCAAGTCTAATTGTTGTGTCTTGTTTGTGATGTGTAATATCTCATCTTTATTTGGCATTGTTAAAAGTAATAATATTTACTTCTATTATTATGAATCAAGAATCATTTGAAAAAATAATTATATTTTTACTTCACTCTACCATTTTACCAATTAAAATGGGTTAAAAACTAATTTAAATATCACCATTTATATCTTGTAATTTACTATTATTTTCAAAAAATTATCAGTATTTACCATTCTATTACAACCACCGAAGGTAACCATATCCTTTCGTTTCTTTATTTTGTTGGGGAGAACGTGTGAGGGATTTTCTGATTTGGGCTTTGCGTTTGGCTGCCCTTAGTAAATCCTTTATCTTTTAATACAGTTTGTAGCTCTAAACGTGGTATTTAGTTTTTGTTGCCAGTCATGTGTGGTGAACTACAAGTACAATCATTTCTGAGGCGGGAATCTCATGTGAGATTTCTCATGGAGGCCATTTTAGGGATTCGGTCATGTGAAATTCATATGAAATCCATCCTAGGGATTCAGTCCGCTCCATTAATAAAGCTTTTGTTGGCACAAAAATTCAACATTTGGAGAGGGAAACGAAATCTTCTTGCTGATTAATAATCAGCTTTATGTGTAATGAAACTCTCCTAAGTGTAAGGAAACTCTCCTACCTATCCTCTCTCCTCCTGAAATTTCATAACTTCTAAAAGAAGACATTGTCGCAGAATAGTAATGTGAATGTACATATGTGGATAACTGCAGAAACAATAGGATTAATAAGAAGGATATCCATATGTTTGTTAGATTTGGATTAAGAAGGAATTTTCATATGCTTACTAAGAGGATTAATAAGGATATGCATATGTTTGTTAGATTAGGATTAAGAAGGAATTTTCATATGCTTACGAGAATTTTATTGGCATGAGATTAGTATTTATTTAAAAGAATATATGTGAATTTTGTGGGTTAATTTTTATACAAAATTCTTGAAAGAGTTATTGGAAAAATATAGGTTCTTATTTTTGTTTGTGGATTAGTTTTTAGACAAAATTCTTGAAAGAGTTATTGGAAAAATGTAGGTGCTTATTTCAGTTTGTGGGTTAATTTTCCCACAAAATTCTTAAAAGAGTTATTGGAAAAATATAGGTGCTTATTTTGGTCAGGTCTGAATGAAAATGTGTTTGACAAATAGAAAATAACTATTTGTTTGAAAAGAGAACATAAACAAATGCAAAAAATACATGAAAAAACAATAGTTATTGCATTTATGGAAGAGTGAACGCATAGAAAGAAATGGTTAAGTAGATTTTCTTTAAAAGGAATATGACATTTGCATGCAAGAAAAATATCACTATTGTGTTGGAGTTTCTTGAAAACAAATATGCATTTGGTTCCTTGGAAAAGAAACATGCATGTATGCATGCTTGAAAAGTTAACTAATATGCAACTAATATGTTTTTTATTTTTCTTGGAAAGATGTATATATTTATTTTGCTATTCTTTTGAAAGAATTCTTGCATGTCAATCTTGTGAGAAAAAGACATAAATACATATCATATCTTGAAAAGGAAATATGTTGAATTAGTTTTTTCTTGAAAAATATTCTTTTGCAAAAAGCATGTATTGAATATTAAACATTATGTAGGAGAGGAACATGCACTTGTATACTAGTGTAGTAGCTATTATTTCAATTCCTTTTGGAAGTATTATTTTTGCATGCAAGTATAATACCTATAATCATAGTTTTGTTGGATAAGGTTATGATTCCATGCTAAAATAATAGCTTTTTGCATGCAAGTATAACACTTATAACCATAGTTCTCTTGGATAAGGTTATGATTCCATGCTAAAATAATAGTTATTATGGGAAATATTATGTATTCACATAATGTATTTCCATGCAAGAATAATAGTCTTAGTGCTAATTCCTTGCAAAGGGGTATATGTTTAATTTTGATAGATTCCTTGGGGAAGAGATATGTGTTGAGTGTATAAGGAATACTCAAATTGTGATAGGATTGCTGAAAAGAAAGATTTTCTTTACATGCAAGAAAATAGAACTATTTTATTAGGTGTTTTAAAGATAATCATGGATTTGTAGATCTATGGTGTTAGATCTTTTAAAGAGAAACATGGATTTGTGTGCAGAAAAGAATAAGTATTATGTTAGATCCTAGAAAGGAAAACAAGTTTTTACTTGCAATAAATGCACCAAGTTTCCTTTGTAAAATAGATGTATCCACATGCAAGAAATAATGACTAACACATTTCTTGTGGTTTAGAGCAACACACTTCTTTTTGCATATAATAGACTTTGTAAATAGCTCTATCTTGGGAAAGATGCTTTTCAAAAAGGGACTTGAATTTGCATGCACGATAATGATGTCTATCATGTTAGCTTTCTGTTAGAAGGGGGCATGTATTTTTATGTATTATAATAATATTTATTGTATTGGAAAGATTTTTTATTTACATGCACAAAGAAGAAGCTAAGGGTTCTCTCTCTTTGAATAAGTTTTTATCTAACTACAACACACAAAAAAACAAAGATAAGTTTCTAGTATCCTTTAATTGAAATGGATGGTTACAGTGGTTTAATATGAATGAGAAACATAACAAATTTTGGGATGTATAATCAATTATGAAGACATATGGTCAGGAGACAATGAATTCATTTTACCTGGGGATTCTCATGTAGGTGCATCTAACCTTGGTTAATCGTTTACTAGAGGAGTTAGTTTGTAAAGTAGGATTTAATTAATTAATGTATGTTTTTAATAGTTTTAACAAACAATGATGATTATTGTAAATAGGAGAAGATTTGAGAGTATTGTGAAAGCTTTGAGAGGATTATGCATTAGTTAGCTCTTATCTAGGGATAAGGGATTGGATGAGAGATTTTAAGGATCAAAAGAGATATTATGGGAGTTAGTTTAGGGATATAGAACTTACCTTGGGTTGTAATCTATTTGTATAAATTGAGGTGAGCCTATGAGGTATCTATAATGTATAATTGTGTCAGTGGATGTGGGGAATGAGAGGCCATGATTTCATGTGTAAATATTTTCTTGATTAATTAATCATTTGTTGAGGATTTTTATGTGCATATGCTTGTTGTAGTTTTAATTCAGTTTTTATCATATGTTTATTCATGACTGCAGGAACATATGGTTAGATGTAATTTAGTTTCATCAACATTTTATCTAATGGAGGATCTGAAATAGTGATTTGGGTAATTTCCCATGTGATCTAGGTGGCTCGAGAGACACTGAGAGGTCAAAGATGGCTTACAATAGCTTAAAAATCAAAGTGGTCAGATTGCTCTCAAACGAGGTCGAGATCGAATTGTGTCACCCTAATTCCAATGGTGCAAATGGAACTCAAATCCAAGCTCGTAGGAAGTTAGATAAAGTCAAATTTGTTGTCAAAATTGGCAGTGGTTCGGGTTTAAGTGTTCTACAATTTGACTGACACCACGGTCTGGAAACTTAGTTCTCAAGAGCGGTTGAATTTGTTGGTTGGTTAGTATGCCCAATAACCCCTAAATTGGAAAAAATTGAATTAGTTGGTTATTAAAAGCAAAATAATATTAAAATAAAGGGATGTGAGGCTACCACCTCGCCACTCACACATGGATCCACACTGCATACATATAAACCAAAAGATATGGTTGGGGGGTGGGCCACTGATGTGGGAGCAAAAGCGAGCGAACTCAAGCCATGGAAGCAAAAGAGAGTTAAAGCCAATTTAAAGCAGGAAATTAGATTTAAAGCAGATAAAGTAGACTTAAAACAGATTTAAAGCATGCATGCATGAAGCTTTTGTGGAGAAAATGAGGAGAGAATAGGATTGATCCTTCCTAAAATTCTTATATAAATGTAATACTATAGGGGTGTAGAGATATGTCTGTTTTGTGAGGTAATTTGTGAGTGGAAAGATGTAGCCGAGCGTGAGCTCAGTTTTAAGGCTGAAATTCCTTAATTTTGTAACTGTTTTGTGTGATATATAAAATTTGGGTCTAGTGTTTGTGTTTATGTGCGTTTTATAATTGATCTAGTTTCGTGTGTGTATTTTATAAATAAGTTAAATTCCGTATGGTGAGGTTTTAGACTTACATTGCCTGCTGCATGTACTCTTGTGAATGTGGTTATCTAATGACACTATTTTGGCCGAATGCAACCGGTTTCATTTTTCTCTTGCGAAACAATACCTCTCCAATGATATGGCTGGAAGATTAGTATATGAATCTCCTTCTGTTAAATGGAAATGCCAGCATCTGCTTATTATGGCTCTGTGTATTTCTTAATTTGATGGAATCCATGTATGCTTCTAATTCGGTGCAGGAGGCTAATGTAGTGAGAATAGATCTCGTCCGTATTGATTCGCCACTTCCTCAAAATATCATATCCACTGAGCGCTTAAAATGAGCAATCCAACGCAGTCAAGAGAGATTCGAAAAGCTGCGGATCACGTCTTTGATAATATTGCACGGGGATTTAAGCTCAGATAAGGTGATGCTCGATTCAAATGAATATCCACGTTGATAACATTAAAAGTTTAAAAGCACATGAAACGCTTCCATTTAGACTTGTGGGCAATAAACCACAGGTCCAACATCAAGATTTTCAAAGGAATTGGGATTTTGGGCAACCCC
>APFE031255029.1:0-14506 GCA_000404065.3 Pinus taeda | reverse complement strand
TTTGGGGATCCATTTCAGCCACCTCCTCATCATCTTCATCATGAGACAAACAGTTTTTAACATTCACTGTTTTCTCTATGCTTCCATCCCAAGCTTCCTCTTCAATGAATTGAACATCTCTGCTAATAAAAAACTTCTTGGTGGATGGGATATACAACATGTAAGCTTTGGATTCCTCACTGTATCCAATAAAAAGACATTTCTCCCCTTTGCTGTCCAACTTCCTCCTTAGCTGATCTGGAATGTGTGCATAAGCCACACATCCAAAAACTCTCATGTGGGTGACTCCTTGCTTTCTCCCACTCCACACTTCTTCCGGCACCTTGTTCATCACTGCTTTTGTAGGACACCTGTTCAAAATATATGCTGCACAATTTACAGCATCAGCCCAATAATCATTTAGCAAATGCTTTGCCTTCAACATGCTCCTCGCCATATCCATGATGGTCCTGTTCTTCCTTTCAGCAACTCCATTTCGCTGTGGGGTGTACCTAGCTGTGAATTGTTTGTGAATTCCATTTTCTCTGCAAAATCGTAGAAACTCCTTGGAGATATACTCACCTCCTCTATCAGTTCTCAAAAATTTAATGTGCAGCCTGCTTTGGTTTTCCACAAGTGCCTTGAAATTTCGGAATTTCTCAAACACTTCACTTTTGTTTTTAAGAAAATAAACCCAAGTCTTTCTAATAAAGTCATCAATAAATGTTAGGAAATATTGGCTGCCTGCTAATGATGGAGCTTGCATCGGTCCACATAAATCTGAGTGGATGATCTCTAAGGGAGCCTTTGCCCTTATGCTTTTACCTGATAGAAAACTTTCTCTATGTTGTTTCCCCAAAATGCAACCTTCACATAGGCTGTCCGTTTTCTCTATCAATGGTAATCCTTTCACCATTACTTTTCTGCTTAACAAGTTTAGACCTCCAAAATTGAGATGTCCAAATCTCAAGTGCCACAACCAATTTTCATCCTTTGGCACGCTTTGGAAGGCCTCTTGGGTAACTGCTGCAATTTCATTTTTGACTTTCCAATCTGCCCTGATCCTGAGAGGGAACATCCTGTTCCTTGTCATCTTCACTTCAGCAATGCATCGTTTGCTGGGTGCTATATCCATGATGATACACACATCATTCACAAAGAAAACATTGTAACCCTTTTGAACAAGCTGTCCAATACTCAAGAGGTTACATCTCATTCCGAGGACATAATAGACATCTGCTATGGTTTTCTTTTCTCCTTGCTTTGTAAATATTTTTACCTCCCCTTTTCCCATAACAGAAATTTTGCTATCAGTTCCTAGTGTGACTTCTGATTTCACATTTTGATCTAAGGCAGAAAACAAGGCTATGTTTCCTGTCATATGGTTGCTGCAACCTGAGTCTTAAAACCATATGTCTTCACTGTTTGTTTCAGCCATGTTACAAGCTAACAACACATTATTTTGGCTGATGTTTTCTCTAGTAACATTTGCATTTGGTCTATTACTTATATCATGCTGCTTCTTCCTACATTCATTGGCATAGTGCCCATATTTTTTGCAGTAATAACATTGGACATTGGATTTTTCATACCTTTGTCCTTGAGCATGATGTTGTCCACTTTGTTGGCTGTTGCCTTGGCCTTGGTTCTGATTTGAATTGCTGCCTCTTCCTTGAGCATTTGCTGGACTGTTCCTTCCACCTCTGTTCTGGCTTCTGCCTCTTCCTCTCTTGTTATCTCTGCCTTGACCTCTTCCTCTTCCAAAGGACATCTGGGTCTTAAAGGCTTGCTCTAGAGATGAGTTTTCATTCCTACTCAATCTCTGCTCATGTGTTATCAGTGATGCATGTAGCTCATCAACTGAAAAGTTTGAGAGATCCTTTGTCTCTTCAATGGTGGTGACAATAACATCAAACTTTGAGGGTAAGACCCTCAATATTTTCTCCACAATCCTCCTTTCTTCAATGGTTTCTCCATGAGTCCTCATCTGTGTGATCAGACCAATTACATGTGTGAAGAATGAGTCAATATTGTCTGACTCATTCATGTTCAGATTCTCAAAATATCTCCTCAGCAACTGTAGTTTTGCTGTCTTCACTTTCTCCATGCCTTGATAGGCTGTCTTGAGGGTTTGCCATGCTTCTTTGGATGTCGTAGCTGCTGTTATCCTTGGAAACACACTCTGGTCCACTGCTTGATACAAAAACACAAGGGCTTTTGAATCCTTCTTCCTATTGCTCTTCAGCAGATCCTTCTCTACTGGAGTTAATCTATTGAACTCATTTTCATCTGCTGGTTCTTCAAAACCATCTTGAACTAATTCCCATAAATCTTGACAGGCAAACAGAGCTCTCATGGTTATTGCCCAATAGTCATAGTTTTTCCCATTAAACTGTGGGAGTTGGGTGTTAAACATACCCATACCAGTGCTTGTGCTGGCCATTCCTTGCATCCTTAGTTATGCTTCAATTTCTTGACTGTGTATTTTTAAAACAACTGACTGCTGCAACAAAAGACTCCTCCCTTCAGCTTCTTTGTCTCCTTCAAAGATCCCAAGCCTACTCTGATACCACTATTGGGGATTTTTCAGGCAAAATCCCAAAAACACAGAATTCAAGCACACAGAGGCAATGCTCTGTTTCCTTTACTCCGGGATCTTTTTGTGCACAAGGAAGCTTAATTTTTTTTTACTGAAGAACAGAGTATTGCACCACCATAAAAGATTTTCTATTCATTAAAATAAATTCACTGATACATATTCATCCTCTTTCACTCAGAGGGATTCACCAAAACATTTCAACAAAATTACTATGTCTCCTTTGAAATTTTACACCACTGTGTGTAAAAATTTCATTTACATTCACTGCTGTGTGAAAACAAAGATTACAAGGATTTACTGCTGTAAAAGAAATAAAATGATGAACACACTGCTATGTGAAAAACTACAAATTCACCAAAACTTACTGTTCCCCTTTTCACTGCTGTGTGAAACAATTCATGGTTTTTGATAGAAGCTTCCCCCTGGTTTTCTTCATTCACCTCTTCACTTCTTCGCTCGTGCACTGCTGTGCGTTTTTTTTTTGTTTCACTTACAAAAAAAATTGGTCAACATAAACATAAACATACTATACTTATGCAACCACAACACCAAAAAAAATTGCGTTGCGTACATGACCATACTCCCGTAAAAAAACATTAAAATTTAAGAACATTTACATATGCCCATGCCTATTTTAATCCACACCCATACATGCCGTAAAAAAAAAAATTAAAAATCCACCTACACATATGACAATTCTTTAATGCCAGTATGGTCAAAATAAAACTTAACTTTACTCCACGCCAAGCTTTTAATGTTGGCCGTATGAAGCTTGGAGCAATCGACGGCGGAGATTGATGGAGCAGATCGGACGGTGGACGGAGATATCGGGAGCCACTTTTATGTTGAACTTTACGTCCCGATATGTCAGAGATGATGACGTATGGGGAGAGCCACACGTCAACACTATGTTGTATCGGGCTCTTGTGTACAAAAACTGCCTTCATGCAAAAGCGGTCCGATATGCATCAAGGTGGTTTGTGGTTTTTTTGTGGTGGTTTTGAGGTGCGCAGTTGAAATTAGATTTCAACATCATCAACATCTTTCTTCTTTTCTTGATCTGTGCCCTCTTCCTTGCCTGCAAGATTGTTGAAGCCTTGACAGCGGGCTTGCTGTTCTCGGGCATAAAAAACATTATTAGTTTAGATATCATTTTGGGATTCAACTGCGTTAAGTAAGTCATTCAAACGTATGACCATTTCCATGAGAGGTAGTCGTAACTCACTAATTTCTCATGATTTTTGAATAGTTCACTTAGCACTCATTGCATCGGGTGATGCTCACAGGGGTGAAGAAGTGGGATTGAAACTAGTGAAAGGTGCAGAACGAATCACATAGCATCAATCATCACTTCCGGGGCTTGCACCCAGTAACCAGGACTTCCCAGGAGGTCACCCATCCTAGAACTCCTCTGGCTCAAGCACGCTTAACTATGGAGATTTAATGGACACTAATTTTTTAACAAATGACGGCGTGGGTTGGACAGGATTCCTCATCAAATCTCTGAAATCCACAGCCCCATCAGTTGCAGGGTTGAATCTGTTAATTATGTGAAGATCCACTCCATCAAGAATCATGATGCCAAGGTTGAGAATGCCCTCAGGGGCGCGTCCAGAAGGACAACGGACCTGTTGTGCCGAGAAGCTCATCCCGCTGGAATCTGGGCTCCCGTAGTCCTTGAAGAAAGTGGAAAAGAAGACCCTCACAGTGCCTACAAGCTTATCCCTAAGGCCACCCACGCAGTATATCTCCACCATCACAGTAGAGGTTTCACTGCGCAGCAAACGCTCCTCCACTCTGAAAATGACCTTGTCGTTGCAGGTAGGGTTTGCGCCACCTGTTCTGTTAATTTGTGTCGTCACTTTTTTCTCAGAATTGATCCAGACAACACAGTAGGTCTACATCTCCTTCATGCCAAAAAGATGCATCTCCTTGAGATCTTGAGCGGAGATGATTTTAAGATCCAGCTGTGTGTAAGCTTCTACCATGATGTGAATGAATATTAGGAGACCACGCTGATTGAAATTACAGAAGAACACCATGCATGAAATCTTCTGAAATCTAAGACGATTGAAATATAATCATTCATATATTTTCTATTTATACGATATATATTTTCCATCAATAACAATTCTGTATATTGATAAATGATATATACAATGATTATATCCCCTGCAACTAACGAAACATGAAGAAGCAGATCGTAAAGTTACCTGGCTGAGTGGTGAGGTATATTGGTTTATTTCTCTGTTCGAGCTTAGAGATCGAGTTCGTAATCCTTAGTGTCTGCTTTAAAAAAGGGTTTTTGGGTATTAATTAATAATATATCAAAATTTGGGTATAGATTAAAAATACATACAATGAATATACACTCTAAAACGAATGAAACATGGGAGAGTGAATTTACCTAGCACAAACGGTGAGGTGTCTTTATTTTTCTCTTTAATGCAAGATTTGCAGAAGCCTCTAATCGATTGCAAAAATACAAATATATAATCATTGATATAAACTGCAAATATATAATAATTGATATATTTTCAACAGAAGCGATAGCAAAACTGCAAATATATAATCATTGATATATTTTCAATTAAAACCCGCTTTTGGGTATTTATTAATGAAATATACAATGAATATATCCCCTATAACGAATGAATGAACGAACAAAACAAGAGAAAATAGAGAGTAAATTTACCTCACAGAGTGGTGAGGTATATTTAATTTTGTGTTTCCTAATGCATACACGATTTCAACAACCCTCGACTCTGGATATCGAGTTAATAATCCTTCCTTTCTGCCTTTTGTTCCAGGCGATGGTTGTACGTAATGCATGCACGATTTCCAGAACCCTCGACCTTGGAGATTGAGTCAGTGATCCTTCCTTTTCTTCCTTTCGTTCCAGAGGATGGCTGTAGTCTAAAGAAACTCATGTGGACATCAGGTTTGACTCCGAGATTGTAGCGTTGGAAGATCAGACGGCCTGTTGGAATATTGGTGAGTATATTAATTTAACATTTCCTTTGTAGTAATTTTAAAAATGAATTGTTATTATTGATAATAGTTTCCACTTTATTTTTCGAAATAAATGTTCATGGAATGCACATATTCATAATTAGAATTTATGCGGAATATAATTTTATATTTATTTTTATTAAAACTGCTATTTAATAGGCTAACTTAATACTTGGCTATTTTATATGACTATTTTCAATCATATATATAATTTATTTTCAAAAATAAAACTATAATTCAAATTAACATTATTTATTTAAATAAAATAATTTTATATCAATAAAAGGTAAATAACAATAATAATAAATTATTTCTATATTAAAATATTTCTAGGAGAGATGTATACTTTTTAATCTATTTAATAAAGTTATTTCAATATCAATTTTTTATATATAAAATTAATGAAAAGTTTTCCTACTCTATTATTGTTTATACAAAAAATTCAATCTCTATTATCTAATATTATATATATATTATATAATATATATATATATATATAATATAGATAGATATATTTCAATTTTTTATAATTTAAATAAATTTATATTTCAAAATATGAAGTAACTAAAATAAAATCACTTTTATTTTATTCTAAATATATTATATCAAATTTCCATCTACTATCATCATTTAAATTTTATTATTATAATAATATAATTTCTAAACTAGTATAATCATCTAAAAATAAATTATTATAATGATCATAACTATTTAAGTGAATGATAAAGATTTAATTTTTAAGAAATATTTTGTAATATTCTTAATATTATTTACAAATTAAAAATTGAAATTTATTTCAAAACAATTATCACTTTTCAATTATTTTAATTAAATTGATTGATTTAAAAAAAATGTTATATGGATAAGTGTCATATGAAATGGGTTCTGATTTTGTGGGCATGTGGTATTGATGACCCATGTTATCATAACAAAGCCTACTTACAAGTGAGAGTGAATCTCCATAGTTAAAAATCTATTTTGATTAAATTGATTAATTAAAATAAATGTTATATGAATAAGTGCCATATGAAATGGGTTACGCCAGCCCATGTTATCACAACAAAGCCTACTTAGAAGTGAGAGTGAATCTCTATAGTTAAAAATCTTGTTATATATTTTGTTTATTTAATCTAATTGGTATAGTTATGCTAGCCTTAAAGAAGAAAATAAAAATTTCTCAAACTCTTCATAACTTAGGAACACAACAATAATAACACTCCTTAAATTAGAATACTTGTGAGTTAATTATATATAAAATCTTTTTTTTATATAATAATTTAAGATATTATGTATTTATATAATATTTATTATATTAATATATAATAAATTTTCACATATATAATAAGTTATAAGTAATGAGAGTGTGTTTCTTTGTTATTAATTTTAATATCTAAAATTCCTTTAAAATAAAATTTATTTAATAGATAAAAATAAGATATATTAAAATTGGTTAATATGTTTAAAATAATTAAATTTTATAAAAATAATTTCAAATATTTATTTGTATTTATATACATTTAAAATTAATTTTGAATTTTGAATTATTATTTTTATAAGGTAGGTATTCTAAATATAGATATCATATTTTTTTTAAAAGATGTCATGTATTAAAGTTGCACTTCACGTTATCTTACAAACTAATTGATAATAACAAAATGTTTAAAAGTTGTGTGTCATTATTTCATGAGTATATTTTTAAAGTAGATGCGAAACTTTCTTAACGATTATTACATTTTTATACTGCTATTAGCACAATCATATTAATAAATTTGGTTGATATATACATTAGGCATTAATTTTTTATTTTATTTATTATTTATTTTTAATATAGATTTTTAAATTCTTAATTCTCAATAATAAATTATCTTAGTTTAATTATTGCAAGGATCACAAAAATAGAATGAGAAATTATACTTTACACTCTAATTTCAATATTTGCATGTAAAATGATTGTCAAATAACACTTTTTTGGCATAACCCACTATCTTCCATTTGTAAGGGTTACTTGTAATCCAATCACTAAAATTGAATGATGTTAAACTAATGAAAACAAAATTTATTAGAGTGAGGAGGAGGATTCAAAATATAAAAAAGATCAAAGAAAATGAGCATTTAATGATTTTAAAAAATTGGCACCCTAAAATTTACATAAAAATGGAATGATAAAAGAAAAACAAAAAATCATCTAAATTTCAATATTTCATGTAACGAGACAATGAGTTGTCAAATGCTGCATGTGTTTTTGCATCCACATCTGTCACATCCAAGCACTTTGATTTGTTTAAATTCATCATGCTTATCAAAGTTATTCTAATTTATAGTTCATAATCTTCTAAATGAAGATTGAAATCAAATCCTTGGAGGAAGGTTGAAATCAAACCCTCTCACTCAAAATCAAAATTTGTCAATGTTTTTAAAATTAAATATGTTATTCTTTGATTTTCTTTGATTTGAAACTAAAAACGGTGTCAAATAGTTTTCATATCATGCCTTGGATGGTGTATAAGACAAAAAATGTTCTCTTGAAATCAAATTTTGTCCACTCATTTATTTAAAAATCAAAATTCCTCAAGGTTTTTAAAATTAAATATGTTATTCTTTGATTTTTTTATTTTATTTGAAACTAACCTTTCACATACTTTTCATATCATCCTTTGGATAATATATTAGACCAAGAATATTGCCTTGAAAACAAGTCACATCCACCCATTTATTTAAAAATAAAAAATCTTGAAGCCCAACTCCAATATAGACCATATATGGACAATAAACATGCAATATTTGTTGTTATTATATTTTTCAGTTAGCTATTATATAATGTCTCATTGTTATTATATTTTCCAGTTAACTATTATATAACGTTTCATTTGCTTCTCTATTGCATCTAGTTAGTCTTTGTTGTTTACGACCCTAGATTATTAGTAATTTATTACATGATATTATTAGTTTTTTTTTGGTTGGGTTAGTGTTGGTAGATAATTTTATGGGTTCTTGATTTTATTATACATGAAATATTATTTATGAAATCTACTTTCTTGATGTATTAAATATTTATAATGATTTCTTTTGTAGCTAATGAAAAAATTGAAATTTTATGTGAGTACATATTGAGAAATGAGATGCGCCAACACCTAATCTTTGGGATTAGGTAATCCATGTAAAATAATGCAAATATAAAATAAGGAGAATTGGAATATGAAGAGACACTACGAGATGAAACCCAAGGGTCTCTCCCTGCATGTACATATATATGATCAATCTTAATGCAAAATCACAATTTCTTTGAGCTACCTCCTAGCCTGACATGGTATCAGAGCATAGGTCCCAGTTTAGACTTGTAACTCCTGTATTCTGCCAGTTTCCCGCTCACATTTATAGTTTGCTACGTGGAGATGTTGAATGCATGACAGTGCTAGAGGTCTGCTGCCTGGAGGTGCTGTGGTGCGGTGAGTGCAAAACCCCTTCCTCGTGTACTAAATTATTGTAAACCTGAGCTATGTTAAAGCTAGGTGTGATATCCTCCCTTGTGTGTTAAACTCTTGTAAACCTAAGCTGAGGAAAGCTAGGTTTGATACCCTCCTTTGTGGGTTAAATTATTCTAAACCTAAGATGAGGAAAGCTAGGTGATATGTAATATGAAAAGAAAATGTGTTATTAAATAAATTAATAAAGTAAACCACTCGGAGGGTGGAGCACCAAGAGAGAGGGGATGCTTGCAAAATCCCATTGAGGAATGGGATAGAGATGAATCTTTCATGATAAAGCTTCTACATGTGACTCTAGATATGCTTCGATGGATTGGTGATCCATCGGATGGATGGGAGATAAAGATCCATTGGACATAAAAGCTTTGTGGGAGGTAAATACAAGCTTTTATGATGAAAAGCCTCGTGGGAGATAAATACGAGGTTTTTCAAAAAAGTCCTAGGAAATTAAAAAAAGCCACAAAAGTGGGATGCCGCTAATGGTAACTAAATCATGAAGAGGGTATTAAATACCTAGTGCATTGATCAATTGAGGACAATTGATCCTTGGAAACATCTTTGGCTTGGGGGGAATCAATGGTGATTCATGGTTGGGTGGTGGTGCTCCTCTCTCCATGTGAGGTTTTTGTTGGTGTCAAATGCGTGGAATGTTTGTATGATGACTCTCTCTCTCTCTCTCTCTCTCTCTCTCTCTCGCTGTTGTAGTTTCAGTTTGTTTATGAGAATAGTTTCATAAGTTTATGTTATTGTTCCAGCTTTTCTATGGGATGATTGCCTAAGTCTCCTCACCATGATAATGTCGCGAGAATTACATAGGATTATGTATTAATAGAATTAGTGGTGTTTCTCTCTACTTTGATGAGATTCACTTAAATTGGTATGGGTTGGATATTAATCCTTACTTGTTATGAAGTTAAATCATTTAGCTCAGGTATGCTGATGGTTGATTTCTTATCTCTCTTTCCTACTATTAAAATCGTTAACCCATGTAGCTCAGTTGTATATACGAGGTTTTATCTGTATGGAAATAATTACTGTCTTATGTATGTGACTTTTAATGTATATGAGAAATGGTGGAATCAGGGTAATTAGTTGTTGTTATTGGTGTCACAACGTTAGGTTTCTCATGATCGACTTGGATGTGGCTTTCTAGTGTGAAGTTATTTGTAGAACTACATTAAATGGATTGACAAATAATTATATTACCTGTGCTAATGCATTACTATGAAAGTGATGGGAGTATTGTACGTATGACCTCTTTTACATCTAAGAATAGAGTTAGTAACGGAAGCATGGAAGGCCGTGATATATATACTAACATGGTCTACGCTAAGATTATGTATGAATATGTGAGATGACTATGGATTCTCTAACTGATTGTATTACATTCACTACTGATATATGTTATGATCATAATGCTCTAAAGTGATATCTACTTACGCATACTCCCCAATTGAGGAAATAAATTTTCCCATTTTATGACTAATGGGTTAAGTATCTATGTTGCAAGTCTAACTAGTATGCATGGGAATGAAATTATGGTGAATAAAGTAGTGTACACTACAATGATCATGAAATTAATTTCCACTAGTGTTGGTAGAGATTTACCTAGATATTTTGATAGGGTGACTCTTATCACAAGTTTAATGGTCGGTCACATACATCAGATATGTTAATGAATGTAAGGTTCCATATAAGAGAACCAGTAAAACTATTAATGAGAAATTTGTACTATGGCGTAACAGTAATATGGCCGAGGTAATTTTAGAAGACAAGATTTGCAAAGAGGGGTAAAGTTGTGACTGTGAATGAACCCAAAATTTTAAATTTATGGTTCTAGAGGCTAAATTCCAAGGTAGGCTCAGGAGGTTCATTACAAATGGTATTGGAGAAATCAATTTCAAGCCTTACGGCCTATGGGCCAATACGCCTCCATAGGGTATGGACAAGTTTTAGCCTAAAATTGGCCTCACTACCACAAACTCTTCTAAAGGGTCTTGGTATAAGTGTTAAATATAGACTCCTTAAAATTGAATCTAAATATTAAAAATGTTTAGAGAAAAGAATGGGGAAGCCCATTTGGAGTTCTTGTTGTATGCAATATTTATGTTTGTCATAAAATGAATTTGTTAGGAAGGGACAACATAAATACATATGTTGAACAACAAAAGAGTTTGAAACCTATGAGGTAATGTAGATTGTCAAAACATGGAACATGAGATATTATTCTTAAGATAAAAGAAAATATAGAAATTGGAAAAAAGGAATACCCTCCCATATATAAATTATGGACCGATATATTATAGAATGTAAATGACGGTGTATATGGTCTAAAATTAAATAATTATAAGCGCGAGGGTTGAAACGTCAAGAGCATAGCATAGCCATCCATACTCTAATCTTTAGTTTAGATGTGTCATGGAGGTTTTAAAAAACCCTGGTACGAAGAACGAAGTTAGAATTAATTTATGCATGGTGATTAAATTGAGTTAAGCCACCAAAATTAAAATTCTATACATAAAAATAAGATGATGGTGTAAGTTCAATTTTTGAAACATAGAACAAGGGGATATTATTCCTTAAAATAAAAATTAACTTTTAGAGTTGAAAAATTAATTACCTTCCATACACGTATTATGGATTGATTTCTATGTTATACATTTTTGGGATATATATTAAAAGTTGGGTCAATAGATAGCATAAGCGGCCTCACCCAAGATTGAATCCGAGTGCGATATATATGTTGTGTATATAATATTTGTATGGGCATACCCATTAGTTAACAACCATCCAAGTAATATTCTCCTTGATAGAATATCACAACAAGGAGAATGAGTGTTAAGAGTGCTTCCCAAGTGCGTTTGGGCATCGATCAGGTTTTTCCTCTCTCTAGAGCATCGCAGTGTTTGGCGGTTAGATGATGCTTTGTTTCCATACCAAGTGAGGGCCCCATTTCTCATCTAAGATTAAATCATGATTCGCCATGCCCTGCGTCGGAGCTGGCTTTGGGGATGGGTTGCCACTAAGATGAAGTGACTGTAACTGTGCTAGCTCAGGAAGATGTTGGAGGGCTACAATTCAGGCCATAGGATGGAGAATGGGTTGGAGTGAAGTCGATCCTCCAGTCCTACACGGGGGATTATCAACGGGGAATGGAGTCCGAATCAGCATACGTTGCTAAATTAATCATCAACACCAGGGATAGTGTGTAAACAAAAAACAAAATCTAAAAGAATCTCTACTGATGTTGTTTTCCATTGCACTACAGACAATTACGTGTGGATAGAGTTACTATACAACGACGTGTGTAATAAGGACGACATGGGCTTCATCCAAACTTTACGGCTCAAGCTTCGAATAATGGTCCTAATCATATAATCCTAGATTGCATGGCATGGATATGCCAATAATTGGCGTGCAGTTGTGGTGGATATTGGAAAAATACTTATCTGTAGCTGTGCTAGATGACGAGAAACATCCAAGAGAGCTTGATCTCGTCTAATAATTTGGAGAGGTAAGAAAATCTTCGACCCCCTAAAAAGAAGAAGTCAATTTTCTCTTTGCTCACGAATATAATAATGCTATCGATTAAATTGCTTTTAAAAAGCAACAATATTGGATAAGATTGACATTCTTTCCATTTAGAACACTACCTTATGAATGCATATCACATGTTTAAAGGGATAAAACAATGTTTCTTTTTTTTTTTTTCGACTGAGAGTAGAAGGTTTCTTAAATATCGTGCACACTAGTTTGGGTGATTATAAAACCATGAATTATGGATAAAAGCAACCAAAAAGCCACGCAGACTTAAGAAAGATGGATTTGATTCTATTTTTTTGTATTATTCTAGTTTTGTTTAAGAAAGGAATGGAAAAAAATTGTAGGTTTCCTAATTATGATAATGAATTAAGAAAAATGTGTTGAAAGCAACAATGTTGCTATAACAAATGATAAGGGAGGGATAACAGAAAGTGGGAGTGATGTCTTCCCTGGTTAGACTGTTGTTCAATGATTAGTAATATTGATTCCTTGTTCTAGTGGTTATAAAACACATAATCTGTTAGTTTGTATATGCACTATCTCTTTTGAGCCTTTACGTAATGCCTACTATTTTATCATAAGTTTACGTGAAGGGAAGAACGAGTATGGCACTCGACTAATGATAGCTAAGGCTGTAGTGTTGTTTCATTGCTGCAACCACCATCGTGCAGGCTCTTGGTATGAGAGGTGACGAGGTTACGTAGTTGACGATAGTGTTGCCATACTGACAACCATGCAACAGCAAATCCATAGTTGCTAATTGTTTGCGGCAGACTTTTGAATCCCAACGCCCCTACTTCTGTGAAATTGTTTGCATTATTAATGAGCCCAAAGCTATCCTGATAGGTAATTAACGTTATGACCTTTTGAAATAATTAACGAACAACTATTTGTTTGAGGTTATCGTGTTCCTGTAATGTGGATATTAAATCTCATTTATTTCATTCTGCTTACACATGGATAATCAATTGTGAGCATTTTTAACTTAAAAATTCTATCAGTTGGATAAGGTGAATATATATGCACTTTATAGATGCATATAAAGGTGATTATAAATCCACTTTATAGATGCATATATGCACTTTATAGATGCAGTTTAAAGGTGAATATAAATCCACTAATAGATGCAGGTTGAAGCTTACAGTATATTTTTGGTCTCAGTAATTGATTCGATTGCCATGTTCCAATCTAACCAAAAGTCTCTGATTGACTGTTTGAGGGATAAAAGGAATGGAGAATAGAATAAAGCACCTTGTACACATGCATTTCTAGTTGGAAAATGTGTAGAGGGAATGGATCTTTCCTCTTGCAACAACGATGCTTGTGTCATTGTTCTGGGATTATTCGCAACCCTTTTCACGAGTTTAAAATAATTGCATGTATGTAGTCCTATCATATTTCGTTTCAAAGGAGGGGGAAATGGTGTTCCAAAAGTAGTTTCCATAATCAATATCTGTGGAATTCTGTCCCAGTTGTTATGGAAAATCATTTTACACGTGAGAAAAATACTTGTGTTTTGAGAAACATTACCACGGTATGTATGAGTAAAAGTACTTCCATTGTTTAAAATTTAGGGTTTGAACTAAAAAAATGCTTTCCCTTGGGTCTTCTTATTGGTGAATCCTCTTAGATTACTATATACACTTTTGCTTCTATTTTGTATTGTGAGTTGTGTGCTTTGCTTTTATTTTTTGACACCCTATTAGGGTTGATTATAGATTTTCCTCTTATGATTATGTCCGTTCAATGGTTCTGAAATAACGTAATTATTTTCTCACTCATCGGTGTGCTATAAAGATTCAGGTAAAATCTATGAAAATAGAAATATATGAATGAACTAAAATATAAGGATGATATCAACTCGTGACACTGTGTTTTTGAATTTGTG